>BTHU01000014.1:71216554-71452790 GCA_036184795.1 Tokudaia tokunoshimensis | reverse complement strand
GGGGTAACACCTGTAATATCTTGTAAACAAACGCATTGCCTTTGTGTTTGCAGGTTCAACTGGCAGCCCTTGCTTGCCCTCTGTTAGGTTGAAGGAGTGGCTAAAACTAATGTTACACTAAGTTTCTATGGCGAATTACCATCTTATATTTATGTAACACTCCTACACCTGATAAAACTTAAAAAAAATACCACTTGTCATTTTGCTTTGATGGGCCTTTGAAAGTGGTATGATTACCATTTCACATTTAAAGAAGGGGATATAGAGAGAGGCGGAGACTTAGTCCACAGTGTTGGTCTGAAACATTTCACTTGGCTTAGAGTACTGTCCTTGTGTTTTCTTATTTTACACAAACTAATGGTCTTTATTTCACACTTGTGCTCTCACAAACTCACTGATAATGACCTAATATGCTGTTATGTGCCCCCTTTCTGGGAAGGTTTCTTTTACAGCTGGTTGGTATTCTTCTAGAAGACATCGTTACAAAACAGCTCAAAGTGGACATGAGTGAACAGCAGCATACGTTCTACTGTCAAGAGCTGGGCACACTGCTCATGTGTCTGATCCACATATTCAAATCTGGTAAGTGAATTCGATTCGACTTTATAGTATTTTGTGTTCCTTGTCTCCAGCAGTGCCCTCTCCCCATAGAAACTGTTCTGCATACTCCTTGGGCCATGTGAGAACATGTTGATGGTAGGAGTGAATCTGATACCATATGGTCCAGCAATTACATTGATAGGCAGATACCTGAAAGAATGGGGAGCAGAGTGCTTGGAAGATAACTGTATACTAGTCTTCATAATAGCATTCATTACATAGCCAAGAAGAAGAAACTCTGACATCTGTTGGTCAGCTGGTTAATAAGCCAAATATGGCATATACTTAGGGTATAGAGTCAAATGTGTCTATGAAAGGGATATTTTTCAGCCTAAAAAAGTAAAATAATTCTGACATAAGAAACAATGTGGGGTGTTGGAGACATAGCTGAGCAGTTGAGAGGATTTGCTGTTCCTGCAGAAGACCCACCTTCACTTCCCACCATCACCTGTAACTCCAGTTCCAGGGATCTGATGCCCTCTTCTAGGTTCTACCAGCACCAGATATGCACAAGGTGCATATACATACATGCAGGCAAAACACTCATATAAATAACATTTAAAAGCCAGCATAGGTGACCCTTGAAGACATTGTGCTAAGCAAAATAAGCCAGGCACAAAAAGGTGGACACTATTTCATTTATATGAGAGTCTCAGAGAACTCCGAATCTAGAGACAGAAACCAAAATGGTAGTTGCCAGTGGCTTAGGAGAGGGATTTAATGACTTTGGAATTTCAGTTTTACAAAATCATGGTGATATTGTATAACATAAATTCATTTAATACCAGAAATGTATATTTAAAAATTAAGGTGGTAAATTTTATTTTATATGTATTTTATCACAATAAAAAATAATTGGAGGCCAGTGGGCCTTAGTAAAATACAGGTGTTTATAACCAACCCTGACAACCTGAGTAAGGAGAGAATTAACTACTTCCAAGTTATTCTTTGACCTCCAAGTACATATACCCCACCACCACCACCACCAGTAAACAAATAGATGTAAAAATCAGACAGAACCTAAAGATTCATGCTGGGAATGTAGCTCCATTGGTGGTGATTCCCAGACATGTACAAAACCCTGGTTTTGATCTCTGTCTAACCTAAGTGTGATGGCACATATGTGTAATCTCAGGATTTGCCTGGTGGAGGACGGAGAATCAAGTTCATACTCATCCTCAGCTAGTTTGAGGCAGGACTGACCCACATGAAGATCTGTCTTAAAAAAGATTGTTTTTTTAACCTGCTTGTTTAATTGGTGGGGTATAGGGTGGAGTGTGGTCTGGTGACTTCATCCTGTAGTCTTCATAGCGTACTTCCACGTTCCAGCTGTAGCTTCTATCTTGGCCTTGCTCTCTGGTGGACTCATTTCATGTGGCAGAAGAAGGGCCTCTAGCCACTGTGGTCTGAGCCTCTGAAGTATGTTAATTGGCGTCCGTTAACCCACGTAGGCAGCTACGTGTGAGCTCCTAGCTGCTCTGACCAGCTTGAGTAGCCTTCCCTGATGGAGTTTGCTGCCAGAGAAACTGTTAGAACATTGGAGGCAACTTCTAGAACCAGAAGTGCCAGGCAGTGGAAGCTGTGTCAGTGTTTCTCCAGTCAGAAGGTGCTCGCTGTATTTGGATTTCTATGTGTATTCTATGTATGTATCTTGGAGTAAAAGGTAGTTACTGTCCTTAGCCTCCATTCAACAGGACCTATATTCTGACCTGTCGCTATACTGGGCTCTGATATACTGGGTTGACACAGCAAATGTGCTTTGGACCTTTGTAGAGCCTCAGAGTCAGTGGGGAGGGTGGTACAGCAATACACAACACTGTTCCAGGAAGTTCATTGATAAACATTTCTGAGGGTGCCTGGTAAGCTCACCTGAAGCAGTCAGCAGAACCAACAGGCTAGAGAAATGGAGTTGAAAACAGAGTAGAGAGGAAAGCAAGCTGCCCAGGTCAGCCAGAGAGAAAGGCATTATGTGGACTGCCTCCCATATATGCTGGCACCCTTGGCATAGTAATGTACCAGAGTTTAATTTTGATAATGGATGTTAGTTTCAAACTATAGTTCTTCCTAATACTGATTTTTTTAAGGCATTGTTTTTTATCTAAAGATTCATGTACTTATTTGTTGTGTGTGGAGGATAGAAAGAGAGGCAGAAAGGTCATGCGCATGCCAGGGGTGGGCAACTCCTCAGTGAGTCTGATTTCTCTTTCCACCTTGTTTTGAGGCAGGTTCTTCTATTCTGTGATTGTACTGCCAACGAGGGCTTTTCACCAAATCCTCCTGTCTCTGCCTTCCACCTTGCCATATGAATTAAATGCCCACCCCCACATCTGACATTTTACATGGGTTTTGGGGATCAAGCTTGTACACTGAGTGTTTTTACCCACTGAGCCAACTCTCTGGCCCTTAAAAAATCTTTTGATTTATGCTTCATTGATCACTGCAGCAAATTGAAAGTCAAGAAAGTATGTCTGTTTATGAATAGCAAGTTGTTTTTATTTTGTTGGTCATTTTAATATTTTCCATCGATTGGTTTGGATCTTGATACCACAAGAGCTTTCTCTTGCCTTCTTTGGATGGTAGATGTCTGTTGTGCCTGCTCACCAGGTGCTATAGTGGTTTGGCTATTTACTCTCCAGTTGCTCTAGCTTCTCTTGGCTTCCTTTTTCAGAAACCCTAAGGAGGAAAAAGGCTCAAGGGCATATTTTTACTGTGTGTGTGTCAGTGTTGTCCAGCAAAACTTGCAGTGAAATTGGCATGCAAAGTGTTTGCACCAAAGCAGTGGCCTTTGGCTGCTATGTGACTGGGGTAGCTAAAATTGCAGATAACATATCTTGGGTACTTTGTGATTTCATTTAACTTCAACATAAATGACTTCATGTGGTCAGTGGTTCAGCTTTTGATTCAACATGCATACATTCTTCTAGAGGGAACCTTCCATGGCTAGACATACAGGTTTTGCCCTAGTTTTGATAAGTTATATATAAATGGTCTGTTTCTTGTTTAGTATGACACTAGGTAGCAGAACTACATTTATAAATGTATCAGCTATACATTTATAAAGATACAATTAGGTCTCTTGACAGTCACCCTGTTTGCTCATGTAGGCCCCTTGTGGTCGTGTCTGCTGCTGTGGCTCAATTCTTTGCTCTCCCAACTGTAGCCTGAATCCTTTCCCCCCTGTTTTGGGGCTCTTAAAGAATGTGGCAATCAGCAGAGGTGCAAGGGTGGGCTGACCTATTAAGTAAATTGTGTCTGTTTCTGCTTAGAAAAGTTAATTTGGGGCTGGGCAAAAAGGCCTTAATCAGAGAAGTGCTTGCAGTGCAAAGTGTGTGACCTGAGTTTGGATTCCCAGGCCCCTGTGTGAAAAGCTAGGCACAGCTTCTGTACTCCTAGCAGAGGACTGGGAGATATCAAAATACCACAGCACTCCTTGGCAGCCAGCCTATCTAATCAGGTGAGCTCCAGTTCCAGGGTCAGTGCAGGAGACCTTGTCTCAAAAAATAAGATGGAGAAGTATATCGATCTACATCAACCTTTAACTTCAACACATATGTACCCAGGTACACACATGCATCCACACGTACATATGAGCACATGCACACACACTAAGGTCACAATTTTCTAAGGGCGAAGTGCTGTAAAAGTATAGGAAAAGGACAATGAATGGTGCTTGGTCACCTGGTACTGGACCAGGTTGAACAGTAGGAGGCATTCCCCATAATCTGTTTTTCTTATTTTTATTTGGTTCTAGGATGTTCCGGAGAATCACGGCAGCTGCCACTAGACTCCTCACCAGTGACGGCTGTGAAGGCAGCTTCTATACTCTAGATAGCCTGAATGCACGGGTGCGATCCATGCGTGCCCACGCTCCCAGCCCTGGTCCTGCTCTGGTGTCAGATCCTAGCTGCTCATCAACCACACTGACCACCGATGGTGGGCAGAGGTGCAGCAGACACCCAAGTAGGTGCACAGCTTCCCAGAGCCAGGCACCAGCCCAGTGTTGGGCCTGAGGCATAGCTACTATGAGAGCATTCTATTTTTCCATTCTTTATAAAGCTTTGTAAAGTCAGGCTGCATATTAATCTTTCTTTCATGGGTACTGTTTTGTAGGGAAATGTGGTCTGGCTACAGGCATTCACACTAAACCTTTTCACTGTGATTTTCTTTGACATTGTTTCATCATTTGGGCTATGCTTGTCAGACTCTATCCCTCCTGCCACGTCCCTACAGCTTTCATTGGTTCTACAGCCAGACATGTTGCAATGTCTTAACTTTGTTATGATTAAATGTGCTCTGGGTATTCTTAGATAATGAAGTAATTATTTAGCAAATTTCGAAACTGATTGGAAGTATTTTATTAATTTATTTTTATTATTCAGATAGACTGATTCTTGGTTGTGGGTGGCCTTCTTTTTTTGCAAAGAGTTTTTAGGATTAAAAATCAGTACCCAGGTACTAACTCACTGACTTAACTCAGTCAGAATATTGAGCATGTTTGGAAGTAAGATCTGTGAGCCCTTGTGAGTCAGTCCTCAGTGTGGTTTCTGGACAGTTTATGAACCTTTGTGGAGAATTTTTTTTTTTTTTTTTTTTGTTTTTTCGAGACAGAGTTTCTCTGTGTAGCCCTGGCTGTCTGGAACTCACTTTGTAGACCAGGCTGGCCTCAAACTCAGAAATCTCCTGCCTCTGCCTCCCAAGTGCTGGGATTAAAGGCATGCGCCACCACCGCCCAGCGAGAATCTTTTTTTCTTAAGGAAAAGTATAGGTGAGGTTAGCTCCTCAGCTTGGTGCAGGGAGACCAGGCCTCCCATCCAAGACCAAACTTCTACATCCCTGTATGGGGCCGTTTATTTCCCATCTGCTATGTGTTCTTTATAATGCATCTGCAAAGGAAATAGAAATGTTACTTCCTGCCCCCACATGTGAATCACTTGGGGAGGTACCACGCAACATCATTTGAAATGCTTAGAGGATCTCTTAGGCCCTGTCACATTAACTGATCATTGTAAGAGCTAGTGAACAGGAAGTCAGTTACATAGTTCTCTGATTCTTGTATGTACATGTAAATCAGCCGTGAAGCTGCTTAAAACACTTCAGTCCAGGAAGCTTCGCAGGGGCTGGGAATTTGTATATATTCCAAGCTCCTGTTGCTGCCATTGCTGTTGTTCCACACATGCTCTGAGCACAGGGTGTCTCAGCACCACCAGGGTTCCTTCCTTTCTTCTGTTTCTTTCTTTTCTATTTTTCCTGCTTTTTAAAAAATTTTTATAAAAATGTTTTTAATTGAAATAGAATCGCATCACTTCCCCGCTTCCCAACTAGCCTCAAAAGCCTCCTCTATACACCCCCCCCTTCTCACACTGATAGTTTTTTCTTCTGTCATTATATTTGTTACATAAACATGTATATGTGGTATATGTGTGTACGTACAAGTATATATAAATTCAACTTGCTGTGTCTGATTTTGTTACTTATGGTTCTATGAATTCATGGTTGGTTACTCTGCATTAGACAAACCAATAAGCAGGCTCACCTGGGAGAGGTTAATTCTCCTTTCCAAAGTTATTACCTATATTTTTTTGTTTAGGGATGAGACCTATAAGATTTCCCCCATCCATATTACTATACCTACATGGGCACTGCCCTTAACTGTGGTCTTCTTTGTGGTCCACTTCTCTCCTAGACTGCTCCACAGCAGACTTTCTGGGTATTCTGGCCCTTACAGTCTTTCTGCCTCCTCTTTCATATTATTCCCTCAGCCACAGATGTAGGAACTGTGATATAGATGTATCCATTGGGCTAACCTCCCCTACAATCCATTGATCTCTAATTTTCTCCAGTTGTGGTTTTTCTATGATTGTCTCCATTTGCTATAAAGTTTCTTTGATAAGTTTGGTAGCTACTTGGGCAGTGGTGGCGCACGCCTTTAATCCCAGCACTTGGCGAGGCAGAGGCAGGCGGATTTCTGAGTTTGAGGCCAGCCTGGTCTACAGAGTGCGTTCCAGGACAGCCAGAGCTATACAGAGAAACCCTGTCTCCAAAAAATTAAAAAAAAAAAAAAGTTTGGTAGCTACAAATTGAAACTCAGAACTGGGTATGGTGGAGTATATCTTTAATCTCAGCCTTCAGGAGGCAGAAGCAGGTGGACCTCAGTGAATTCAAGACCAGCCTGTTCTACATACCAAGTTCCAGGCCTGCCAGTGCTACACAGTGTGAACTTGTCTCAAATAAACAAGCAAAAACCTGGCAGCTTTGACCTTAGCAAGGAGTCTCAGTGCATAAGTACTTCCTGCTAAGCCTGAGACTTGAGTTCCAACCTTAAGACCCACATGGTAGAAAGAGAATCGGTTCCATGTGTTGCCTCTGACATCTACAGGCACATTGATGCACAGCACATAAATAATTTGTTTAAAGGCTTAAAAAACAAAAATAATTGGGGCCTGAGAACTTGTAGTAGGTTCCCAGGGGACACCCAAGGCTGAGTTGTATTGGTTAAGACATAGGGTGTGGAGCCTAAGTTAACTATGGACAAACCAGAAGGCAGGAGAAAGTAAGAATGGCTCCAGCCTACTCTAAGCCATAGTTCTCAGCAACATCTGCCCACCCCGTTGGTGTATCATAGTGTTGAAGGTTAAATGACATCCTATGGTTTGTTCAAGAGGAAATGGGTTTGGCCTTAGCTGATGATCTTCTACCAAGATTCTCACTGGACACGCTGAAGCATCTGTGCTCAAGGACAGAAGTGTTATGTTGATAGAAGAGAAGAGTAGGACAAGTGAATTTACTTCAGAATCCTTGACTGTGCTCTGGATCTGGAATGTAGGACTGCTAGAATGATTACTATTGGGTAGTCATAAATATGAGGGTGAGCTTGGTGTACGTCATGGCTTTGTAGCTTTGAACATGTTCAGGAGACAACTGCTGCAGAGTTCATAGTGAAGTATGTATGCTCTAGAATCATTCATCCACGTTGCAGCCAAAGAAATGTGTGTGCATAAGTATTCAGACTGTGCAGTAAAGTTTCATGTGAGTGTGTAGTGTATGTCCAGGTAGAACATGTGGTATGAACCTAGTTCACATATGCAAAGTGTGTTCATGAATTCAAAGATGGCCAATATTAATTGTTGAATGTAGGCAAAAGTCAGGGACTGTTCAGTGAATTGTTCCTTCAGCTTTTCTGTTTGACATTTTCAATAAAAGGGGGAAAGATGATAGAAAGACAGCAATTGGAGGCAGCTCTTAGGAGGAGCCTTACTATAGGGGAATTAGAGCTATGAGAAATGGGATCATAGTTTCTTTTCATTTTTATTCCTGTGTCTGTCTCTCTATCTGTCTTGTCTGTCTGTGTCTGTGTCTTAGCCCACATGTAGAGGTCAGAGGATAACTTTCAGGAGTCAGTCCTCTCCTTCCACTATGGAATCCAGGGATTGAACTCAGGTTGCCAGGCTTGGGCAACAAGTGCTTTTACTTGCCGAGTCATCTTGCCAGTTCAAGAGGGGATTTCTAGTGATAGAAATAATAGTAACGTTTATCTAAAAGGGCTGTAGATTTGAGTGTACACAAGAGGCTTCCTTGAGTTGTTGAATGTGGGATTTGGACACAAACATTGGTTTTATTGGTAGTCTTTCAAAGTTGAAATTACAGTTTCTTTTTTCCTTCCTTCCCCACTTTCCTTCCTTCTTTATTATGTGTGTTGGTGTTTTGCCTGTGCGTGTGTCTGTATGAGGGTGAGATCCCCTGGAACTGGAGTGACAGATAGTACTGTGCCACCATGTGGGTGCTTGGAATTGGACCCATGTCCTCTGGGTCCAGTGTTCTTAACTACTGAGCCACCTCTCCAGCTCCAAAATTTCCATTTCTCACCATCCACAATAGAGTAAAATGAGAAGCCTATCTATCACTTTTGATTTTTAGTGCAGTATTCCTCAGAGGAGCCTCCCATGCTTTTCCTCGTTTGCTTAGATCTCAAGATCTGCTCTTAGGTAGCTTCTACTCCTCAGTGGCAAGATCATAATTAGGCATTATTTGTGTGATGATTTGATTAGTATCTGTCTCTTCTTTCTTTGGTTGCTGTTATATTCCAGTCAGTACCATTTCACATTCAAACCATAACAGTGTTTCCTGCTAATTATTTAATTGGAAATTTCACCTATTGTACTTGAGTAGTTCTCTGCTGTACATGTGACTGTGAGTGTAAGCTACAAAGCTCCAACTATGAAAGGGCAGGTGTTCTGTGTAAGTTTCCTAACTGACAGAGGATGCCTGGTGAAATGTCTTTTGTAGCATCTGTCGTCAGATACAAACAGTACCATCATTCCAGGAAGCTCCCTCTTGTCCCTTTATCACCATCCCTTCCCTTGTCCATAAGAACCTCCATGCATACTCTGTACCCAGAGCAGAAGTCAATGGAAATGAACTCCAGTTGGTTGGTCAGCACCATGTATCTAAACTGTATTCCTATGGTGGTGGATCTGTGGTCTGCTCCTGCACTTACTGAGTGGGTCCCACTATAGATGCACTAGGTTACTCATCCATCTACTAGCTAGGAAGCAGAAACAAGACTTTAGCCTGTAGCACATGTTTTACTGGTTATCTTTTAGTACTGATGACTTACAGGATTGGTCAACAGATTTCAAGTGTGCTTGCTTTCCTGTGGCCTCTGCCCCTTTTGAGACTAAGCAAAAGATTGGAAATGTGTCAGACATTGTCTTTTAAATATTGGGTATAATCAAGAGTCTCCAGGGTTATATTTAGAAAGAAGAAAGATGAAATGAGAAAGGAGTATGAAGTGGGGTAACCACTGTAGTAGAGAAGAAGCACTTTGAATAGTAATTCCACAACCACAACTTGCTTGGTAATATTTTTGAAAATTAGTAGGAAAGTGTGAAAAGAGGCTTCTATCTGGCACTTGATGGTGGTTGTAGAACATGAGAAGTATTAAAACAACTGCTCCATTATCAAACATGGCCAGTATGAATTCTGGAATGGACATGCTATTTGGAGTTGCAGCTTTAAATAGTGGATTTTGCCCTTCAGTCAAGCACTGTAATCATCTGACTGCTAAACTCTCTTGTGTCCTTTAATGTTTTCTAGGAACAGAAGTCTGAGGTGCATAAACACACCACCAGTCTGATGTAGCAATATCTGGAATAACTCGTGGATTTGAGAAGGAAAATCAAGCATAGCCTTGCTCAGTATTGTGTGTCTAAGTTTGCTGCTATCTCAGACATTCCCTCATTGCATCTTCATGCCTTGTAGGAGACACAGTCTGTCCTGCACGAAGTCACTTAACCCCCAGATGTCTGGTGAAGAGGAGGATTCTGGCTCGGCAGCTCAACTTGGAATGTGCAATAGAGAGATAGTGCGAAGAGGGGGCCCTTATTCTCTTCTGTGATTATGTCGTAAGTGTGATAAATGCCCATGAGGGCTCTCATGGTAGAGGGTGGCATAGATGCTGCTTATATGCACCTGCTAGGCAACCAGATTGTTCACTGTCCCACAGATATGTGAAAGCTGAGGAGAGGTAGCAATGTTTACTCTGGAGTTTAATTAGAGCAGTGTGGGCTCATCCTTGTCTAAATTTCTAAGTTGACCTTCTAAAGCTTTTACCCAGACACCACTGGTTTATTACCTTTCCAGGAACTTGGTGCCTGGCACATAGCTGGGGCAGTTCTTTCACACTGTGTAGACCAGGCTGACTTGAAACTCATAGTGGAAACTTGGCTGGTCTCAAACTCACAGAGATTCCCCCTCCTGCCTCCTGACTGCTGGGATTAAAGATGTGTGCCACTATTCCCAATAAACTCTACATGATTTTAACAAAAATAAGTTTGGAGTAATTTTTTCCAGTTATTTTGGAGGTAAGACAAGTGTTTCATTGGATTTTTAACTAGAAAAGTAGCATCGCCTGTTTGGTTTATGAAAACAATCATATTGGTCTAAAGTAAGTTACTGTTAAATTTTAATCCAGATTTGAAGCTTTTTTTTTTTTAAACAAGCTTGGTATCCCATGTGCATTGCTATCATGGAACATTATGGTGTTTAGAAGTCTGATGCAAAGAAAAAAAGTAGACTTGAGCCGGCTGTGAGCAGAGACTGTCTGTTTCTGAGGCAGGGTACACCGTACTGAGCGGACTCCATGTTCGTAGTCCTCCCACCTCAGTCTCCTGAGTGAGTGCTGGGACTGTGCATGTGCCTCAGCCTCCTGAGTGCTGGGACTGTACATGTGCCTCAGCCTCCTGAGTGCTGGGGACTGTACATGTGCCTCAGCCTCCTGAGTGCTAGGACTGTGCATGTGCCTCAGCCTCCTGAGTGCTGGGACTGTGCATGTGCCTCAGCCTCCTGAGTGCTGGGACTGTGCATGTGCCCTCAGCCTCCTGAGTGCTGGGACTGTGCATGTGCTTGGTCAGTCTCTGCTTGACAGTTCCAATATTGAAATAGTTTTTATATTTTGTTCCATTTTTGAGAAATGTGGTATAGTGGTATTTTTCACAAAAGAATAAGAAAAAATAATTTTATAATTTAATACTATCAAATGGTTACAAGTGAAAAATATTATCATTAACCAGATGTCTAAGATTTGATCAGGTTCTGGCTTCTAGGATTATTAATTAGTCCTACTATAGAAAGGCTACATACTTTGCTTGGTTGGTTTGTCAGTTTTTGTTTTCTCAAGACAGGGTTTCTCTGTGTAGCCCTTGACTGTCTTGGAACTTACTCTGTAGACCAGGCTACCCTCCTTCTCTGGAACTTACAGAGATCCCCCTGCCTCTGCTTCCCAAGTGCTGGGATTATAGGCGTGGCCACCACCTCCCAGCAGGCCACATGTGTTTTTAACTTAGTTGTTATTTATTTTCTTTAAAAAAAAAAGTGACATTTTCCTATGTATTGGGCAGCTGTGTTTTTTGATTCAGGAACTCTATCAAATGTGTGGCATTTAGTGTCTGTTTTCTCCACTAGGTACTGCAGACGAGTAAGTAGAGCAGCCCATGGGGGCGGGTTCTGTTCCAGCAGGGGGCTTCCTTTGTTCCTGAGCACGCAAACTCCAGGCCTGTCACTAGGGAGGGCTACACCAGACTGCTCACCTTGCTCCTGTGGGCAGCGGCCCTCTTGGCTTGTCCAAGGAGCCTATTCTCTGATGTTAAGGCATTTGCTAGTGTCTCTTGGAGCTGGGCATTGCCCTTGGTTCTTGGCTTCCTGTGTCCTCTACCACATGTGATAAGAGGTGTGAGACTCTAAAACTAAGTTCCCTTCCTTTCTCTCATTTACTTTACTCAGACACTTGTCTTCACCAAGGCAAAATTTGTATTTGAAGTGTGTTTTTCTTACACTTTGTAGCCTCCTTGTCTACTTGAAATATATCTTTTATTATATCTTTTCTAGTGTCAGAATCTCCATGACTCAGAACACTTAACATGGCTCATTGTGAACCACATTCAAGATCTGATCAACTTGTCCCATGAGCCTCCAGTACAAGACTTTATTAGCGCCATTCATCGTAATTCTGCAGCTAGTGGTCTTTTTATCCAGGCAATTCAGTCTCGCTGTGAAAATCTTTCAACTGTAAGTTTAGCCTGCTAGTTTGCTTTCTCCAACTTAAAAATGAAGTACTGGGACTTTGTCAGTACCAGTTACCAGTCTGAGGAATAGTAAATTTTGTTCCTTCTTAACATTAGCCAACCACTCTGAAGAAGACACTTCAGTGCTTGGAAGGCATCCATCTCAGCCAGTCTGGTGCTGTGCTCTCGCTATATGTGGACAGACTCCTGGGCACCCCCCTTCCGTGCGCTGGCTCGCATGGTCGACACCCTGGCCTGTCGCCGGGTAGAAATGCTTTTGGCTGCAAATTTACAGGTACTGAAAATGGTGATTTATATCAAAACTTAGAAAGTCAATCAAAACATTTGGTCTGTTGACCTGGTCTTGATTGGCCACTGATAAAGAAGCATGTGTCGTGTTATTTGTGTGTCTGACCAACGGCTCTTGTTAGATATACTGTGCATAGTAGCTTATCCTTTTTAAGTGGGTTCGAGGTTGTATATCACAAAAGCCCTGATGTGTTCTTGTCTGTGTAGAGCAGCATGGCCCAGTTGCCAGAGGAGGAACTAAACAGAATCCAAGAACACCTCCAGAACAGTGGGCTTGCACAGAGGTAAGACTGCAGCATGGGGTACTGGCATTTGGGCAACCAGAGTATTAACACATAGATATGTACAGGAACAAATAGGTAGACAAAGGAATTAGTATACAGTGAGTTTACTGCCGCAGTGCACACATGAGGGACTCCTCAACTTTCTGACTGTTGAAGGGATATGAATTGTGTTTGCTGCCTCTGCTCCTGGACCTTTAATGAGTGGGAATAAAGCTAGAACCTAATTGCTGGTTCAGAGGCAGTAAACATGAGAGTACTTCCTGGCTCTTGGCATGTGCACATTATATTTGTATCTTGTTAAGTGACATCTCTTCATAGCTATTCTTTTGCCTAATTGTTTTGAAAGTCTTTTAGAAGCCTTTACTAGAAACATTTCCATCTGTAGTGTAAGTGTAGTTCCTTGACTACAAGATAAATTAAGAAAAGATTTCACCTCTTTTCCATTGCTGGTGGGGTAGGGAACATCAGAGAAGGTGATTCTCTCATAACTTTAATCTTTGGAGGATTTTTTTTGATAGTGTTTCATAATGGGACAGGGCATCTTCTGGATGATTTTTTTTCAATCTGCAGAGCCACACGGTGTTGTTATTTGACATATGAAGTATCACATTGGCTTTGTATAGTAACAGAGTAAATTGTCATTGTGTTTGACCATAGATGTAGTCATAGACCAAGATGAGGAAGATTATGACATCATAAATACTTTAGGCCAGATGAAATGATTTTTGTGAAGTGACCATTCCTAATGGAATGAATTGTATCATTATGGGGGATTAAATGGAATTTGTGTACTTGGATCTTAGAAGAATTTATCTGTCTTGCATATATTATAAATACAATGGCTAGGAATATGTAATTCAGTGGTAGAGCACTTGTCTAGCATGCTCAAGTTCCTGGGTTCAATCTCTAATACTGCCAAGAAAAGAAAGAGTGGAATAGAATAGCTTTGTTAGCTGTTACATAGTGCATTGCTTATGGAATGCTGAGCATAAATGAAATTTCTGGGAAATAGCAGTGAGGTGTAAATTGTGGTAATTTGAAGTAACTAGAGTCTAAATGTACATCATGGCTTTAGAATGTTGAAGAGAAAGTCCAAAACACGTTGCCTTTTTTAAGAAGCTCCTGCTCTTTGTATATATCGGATATTAGCCCTCTGTTGGATGTAGGGTTGGTAAAGATCTTTTCCCAATTTGTTGGTTGCTGTTTTGTCTGATTGACAGTATCCTTTGCCTTACAGAAACTTTATAATTTTATGAAGTCCCATTTGTCAATTCTTGATCTTAGAGCAGCATAAGCTATTGGTGTTCTATTCAGGAAAATTTCCCCTTTGCCCATGTGCTCCAGGTTCTTCCCCACCTTCTCTTCTATTAGATTCAGTGTATCTGGTTTTATGTGGAGGTCCTTGATCCACTTGGAGTTGAGCTTAGTACAAGGAGATAAGAATGAAGTTAGACTCCAGAGAGCCAAATAACCCTATTAAAAAATGGGGGTACAGAGCTAAACAAAGAATTTTCACCTGAAGAATATCGAATGACTGAGAAGCACCTAAAGAAATGTTCAACATCCTTAGTCATTAGGGAAATGTAAATCAAAACCAACCCTGAGATTTCACCACACACCAGTCAGAATGGCTAAGATCAAAAACTCAAGAGACAGCAGGTGTTATCGAGGATGTGGAGAAAGAGGAACAATCCTCCACTGCTGATGGGATTGCAAACTGGCACAACCACTCAGGAAATCAGTTTAGCTGTTCCTGAGAAAACTGGGCATAATACTGCCGGAGGACCCTGTTATACCACTCCTGGGCATATACCCAGAGGGCTCCCCGGCATGCAATAAGGACACATGCTCCACTATGTTCATAGCAGCCTTATTTATAATAGCCAGAAGCTGGAAAGAACCCAGACGTCCCTCAACGGAGGAATGGATACAAAAGATGTGGTGTATTTACACAATGGAATACTACTCAGCAATTAAAAACAATGAATTCATGAAATTCTTAGGAAATTGGTCAGAACTGGAAAATATCATCCTAAGTGAGGTAACCCAATCACAAAAGAATACACATGGTATACAGTCACTGATAAGGGGATATTAGCCCAGAAGCTCGGAATACCCAAGACACAATTCACATATCAATTGATTCCCAAGAAGATGGAAGGAGAGGCCCCTGGTCCTGGAAAGATTGGATGCAGCATTGTAAGGGAATACCAGGACAGAGAAGCAGGAGGGGGGTTGACTGGGGAACAGGGGGAGGGAAGAGGACTTATGGGACTTTCAGGGAGGGGGGACCGGGAAAGGGGAAATCATTTGGAATGTAAATAAAGTATATAGAAAATAAAATAAAAAAGAAGCTCCTGTTCATGGGTATTACATGTTTCTATATCTCGTCTGTGCAAAAATTGAGATTGCAAACTAATGAATAAACTACTCTGACTTTGTTTGTATTTCAGACACCAAAGGCTCTATTCACTGCTGGACAGATTCCGACTCTCTACTGTGCAGGGCTCACTTAGCCCCTTGCCCCAGTCACTTCCCACCCACTAGATGGGGATGGGCACACATCTCTGGAAACAGTGAATCCAGACAAAGTAAGTGTCCTGTATGCCTAAGTGTGATGGCCGGGGACCCTGCGGAGATAATGGCAGCCTCTATCTACAATGAGGATAGTGGTGGCCATCAGTACACACGGTCCCCTGACACTCAGCTCAGGTCATTAGACGCCCTGCTTTAGACTAGAGTGCAGGATGGAGGCCATGAGGTCCTACTGAGAACAGGAGCTGATGTAAGACTATTGTAGAGGAGTGTGGGGGCAAGTCAGGCGACTAGCCAGCAAGTCAGGAAAAGTTGGTTGTGGCCCAGGGCCTATGACTACAGACATTGTCTAGCACATGCTGACAAACTTGTTGCTGCCTCCACATCTGAACCTTCTACCTCCTATAAATTGATGCACCTACTGCCACCAGGTATAATGTATTGTTGTCTGTACCCTTCCTCGTTCACACTTAAGAGTTAGAGACTGTTAGGGCCTTTGCCTTATAGGCGAGGAGATGAGATTTTAGAAGCCTGCAGCCCATGACAGTAAACACACGTCTGCCCCAGGCTCACTCTCCAGCTCTGGGTGAGGCATCTCTTTGGCTTTGGCTGCTGGGGAAGATGAGGGAAGCAGACACCCCAGTATAGTATAGATGATACATCATCTAGGGTGCAGGTAGAGCAAAAGTTGTAAACACTGAGAACTTGACAGAGTTTGTGAGGACTGCTGGAAGTTCCACAGGTGGAAAAGAAGAAGGGGGCATTCAGGCACAGTACAGCAGAGGGAAGACTAGCTATCTAGAGAATGTAAGCCCAGGGTGTGTCTGATGTCTGTACAGCTAGCCATCGGTGCTACTGTCACAGCCCAGAGGAGAAGCCAAAGTGTCTACCCAGTCCCATTCAATTTTCTTTTCTCAGGACTGGTACCTCCAGCTTGTCAGATCCCAGTGTTGGACCAGATCAGATTCTGCACTGCTAGAAGGTGCAGAGCTGGTGAATCGTATTCCTGCTGAAGATATGAATGACTTCATGATGAGCTCGGTAGGCAACAGTCCATTGATACCAGGGAATCCTCAGCTCTGCTTGTCAGAGAGAGTTAGATTTGTGTCTTAGGGTTTCTGTTGCTGTAGTGAAACACCATGACCAAAAAGCAAGTTGGGGAAGAAAGGGCTTATTTGGCTTAACACCCTCATTGAAAGAATTCAGGAGAGGAACTTAACATGGCCAGAACCTGGAGGCAGGAGCTGATGCAGAGGCCATAGAGGGTTACTGCTTACTGGCTTGTTCTCCATGGTTGGTCAGCCTACTTTCTTATAGAACCCAGCACCACCAGCTGGGGGATGGCACCACTCACCATGGACTGTGCCCTCTGCCATCTATCACTAATTAAGAAAGCGCCCACAGGCTTTTGGTGACATTTTCTTATCTGAGGTTTCCTCCTCTTAGATGACTTTAGCTTGTGCCAAGTTGATAAAACTAGCCAGCACAATTTGTCTCATCTTTGTGTAATATATGGGAAACCTGAGTCTAGGCAGAAAAATGGCATGTGAAAGCTATAATCCAGACTAGCCAACACATGAGATGTGAATAGGATGCCATTTCAAACATACTAGAATCCTAAAAGAAGAAGGTTGTTTTAACTTGATCTTTCATGCATTTAAAGAAGACAGGTGGCCATAGGCTATAGTCAGTCAATCATTCATTTCCTGACTACAGGAAAGTATTATGTGTTTATTGTCTTCTGAAAATTGATCTCCAGTAGCCCCCTGTATTAATTACTTTTCTCCTTGATGTAATAAAACACTGACAAAAAGCAATTTAGAGGAGAAAGGGTTTATTTTGGCTTACAGTGCAAGGGTGCAGTCCTTCATGGCAGGGAAAGCATCACAGAAGGCGTGAGGTGTCCTGGTCACATTGTGCCCATAATCAGAAAGCAGAGAGAAATGACTGCTGGTGCTGAGCTTGCTTTGTCCTGTGTTCAGTCCAGGATCCCTGCCCACAATTAAAGTGGGTCTTCCTACCTCAACCTTATCAAGATAGGCTCATTAAGAGACTTATCTCCTAAGTAATTCTAGATCTTGCTAAGTTGACACCAGTATGAACCATTACACCCTTCATGTCGTGAGGCACCTTGTCCCTGTAGTTAAAGAAATATTCTCTCATGTAGTAAGGTGCCCCGTCCTCTCTAGATATAGAGGAATTATCTCATGTAATCAGATACTCTGGACCATCTAGATATAGAGGAATTCTCCTCCACTTACTCCTCAAATATCAGAAAGAATACTTCAGACCTGGTCCAGGCCTTGAAAGTATTCAGTTCCCTGCTCTTGTCTCCTTTGCCAAGCATCCTAAGTCCATTCCCTTGGTGGGGTTCTTTGTTGCCCAGTGAAGACAGGGACCTCATTGCCCCTGATACATGCCAAATGGTTATGAAGAAGCAGGAACTGCAGGTTAATAGGAGGGTGTGTGTGTGTTGTGGGAAAAGGGGGATTCTCACAAAGGAAGATATCTAAAGTAAATTTTCCAAGTCGTTAAGTGAGCTATTAACAGCTTGCAAGTTCCAGCCATGACCATAAAAATATTTGATTTGGGGGTACTAATGATGAAATACAGTGTTTAATATTAAAGCTTATGTTCTACTTGAAAAAATTGTCATTCTCTCTCTAAGTCCTTAAATGGCTTAAAAAATTGACAAAACATAATAAAAACTGTCATATGAAACCAGACATGGTGGTGCATACCCATAATTCCAACACTTGGGAGTCAGAGAGTTGAGGATCTCTGTTTGTGGCCTGTCTGGTCGACTTAGTAAGTTGTAGGCCAGCCAGGGCTACATAGTAAGACTCTATCTCCAAATCAAAAAAATGAAAAAATAAAATTAAAAGGTTTTGGCATGTGAAATGTTGATTTTCTTTCCAAGCAGATTTATGTCTAATATAAGGCTCTTTGTGAGCCTTCTCAAGCTGCAGCATTGCTCTGGCATTTCCATGGCAGATGGCATATTAAACTTGGTGCACTGTTTCCATCAATTAAGTTGTCATCCTAGAATTACTTCAAAGAAATATAAGATCATAAAAATTAAAAATATTACTTTAAAATTCAAAT
This sequence comes from Tokudaia tokunoshimensis, assembly GCA_036184795.1. NCBI lineage: Eukaryota > Metazoa > Chordata > Mammalia > Rodentia > Muridae > Tokudaia > Tokudaia tokunoshimensis. Next base: position 71,434,399 of record BTHU01000014.1, on the reverse strand, counting down.
GTGACATAGACCAGAAATACTTATTAAGCATGTTAAATGGAGTTGTTGATATATTTATTAATATATATAACATAGGATATACTTTTTAAAATAGAGATTTCAACTTACTTTTATCTGCTTTTTAACTTTATTTATAGTCTAATTAAGATCTTTTCTAGAGTATATTTTTCCACTTTTATTATTGTAAGTTACTTGAGACAAGCTACATCATAAGAGAAAAAGATTTATTTTGACTGATAGTTCTGCACATATAACGTCTAAGGACTCATCTGGTGATGACTTTACTGTCAGAGCCCCAATGTGGCACAGAGAATCTCCCATGGCAAAAAATAAGGGGCTTCGGTGTCTATGCCTCTAGAAGCATTCCTTACAGTTCTTTGGTCTGGATTATCTCAGAAACAAATGCTACTTTCATTAACTGTGTGTGTTCCAGTCTGAAGGAAAGCTTACTGTCTTTGCTGCTGTTTGTCTTGCATGTAATCTTCTGACCCAGGAGTTCAATCTAAGCCTCTTGGCTCCCTGTTTAAGCCTTGGCATGAGCGAGATTGCTAATGGCCAAAAGAGTCCCCTTTTTGAAGCAGCCCGTGGGGTGACTCTGGACCGGGTGACCAGCATTGTTCAACAGCTTCCCGCTGTCCATCAAGTCTTCCAGCCTTTCCTGCCTGCAGAGCCCACGGCCTACTGGAGCAAGTTGAATGATCTGTTTGGTAATTTAGATACAGTTCCCTTAGATGCTTGTCTGTCTGTCTCTGTCACTCTGTCTCTCTTTATGGGGTGATAGAAATGCCAGTAACAGAATGTACAAGCCAGAGGGACACACTGAACCTAGAGATGCCAACTCTGCTAGATCAGCTGACCTCCTGCCTCAGCCCCCAGTGCTGAGGTTACAGGTGTACACCACAGCTTGGTTTTACGTGAGTGCTCGGAGTCCAAACTCAAGTCCTCATGCTTGCACAGGAAGCACTTATCCACCGACCATCCTCTCAGATCAAGTTATCTTAGTATCTTAGTTATTTAATTTCATGTGTGTAGGAGTTTTGTCTGTATGTATGTTTTCACCACATGTACGCAGTGCCCATGGAGCCAGAAGATGACATCAAATCCCATGGGACTGGAGTTACAGGTGGCTGTGAACACACTCTGTGGCAGCCGGAGATTTAACTCAGGACCTCTGGAAGAGCAGCCCGTGCTCTCAACTACTGAGCTATCTCTCTAGCTACAAGTTGTCACAGTTTTTAAAAGTATTACAGATTCAGCACTTTTCCTCAAGCATACATATAGTCAGGTCTGCTGATCTAAAACACTGGAAAGGCTGACAAAGATATCTGAGAAACTGCACCAAAACCTTAGCTCTAAACATCTTTCGTTGTAGCTTGACCTGGACATAAAAAGTCAGCTTCTAAGTCCTTCAGAAACAGTGGGTTAGACTCAGGGCAAACCAGGCCCAGATGAGTGAGCATGTGCAGATGTGCTCTCTTGGTCTTGACAACCTCAAATTCACATAGTTGTGTGAAGGCTTCTGAAGGGGAGGGGCCTGTGCTCAAAGTCAAAGTCACTCATGTCAGTCTCATGTTTCAGGTGATACCACATCTTACCAGTCTCTGACCATACTTGCCCGTGCCCTGGCACAATACCTGGTGGTGCTCTCCAAAGTGCCTGCTCATTTGCACCTTCCTCCTGAGAAGGAGGGGGACACGGTGAAGTTTGTGGTAATGACACTTGAGGTAAGAGCAGCTCTGAAATGATGTTTCTCCTTGAGGACAGGATATGTCAGTAGCTCTAAGATGAAAGTCCTTGAAAACCAACAGTATGGAGTATGATAGCACACACATTAGCCCAGCTACTTTGGAGGCAGAGGCAGAATTGTGGGTTCCTGGTCTGTAAGGATGGCCTGAGTGTATAGCTAGATCCTATTTGATTAAACAGGCAGGAAGGGAATGCCTATTGGCAAAGTCTGATTCATCTGTGGTACCAAGTGCCTTTCACCCTCATCACTGGTCAGCAAGGAGGTCTGTAAGACACCCTTTTATCCCTACACTATAAACCCAATGTGGATCCTAAATAAAATCTAGACAGCGTTATGTTTTAAATTGGGCAGTGAAGCTGGGCATTTCGCCCAGGAACACTTGGCCTCTCAGAATATATCTCTGCATGCACTGTAGTTTTGTTACCTTGCCATGTGCGTGCTGGGAAAGAACCTCACCTGTGCTCACCAGAGCTGTGCTGCCAGTCCTGAACAAGGGCTGGCATCTTACACTAAGAGAAGAAAGTCAGTATCCTAGAATGTGTGGTGCTACGGCACCGGGTGAACCAGGCTAAGTTAGGTAGTCTTTGAGTTTGTCTTAGCCCAGTAGAGAAGACAGGAGAGCAGATGTATATGTAAAGTACTGGGTGGCAGCTCCTGGTCATACTCTGAGCTGCACAAGCCATGTGCTGGCACGTCTCTGTGTAACAACTGTAGGGTGAGCTCTGTTCCCACTTCACACATGGGGAAAGAAGTTCAGAGAGGTTCAGGGACTTGCTAGAAGTCACTAATCATAAATCATACTCCCAAACTCAGTTTTGTGGCTGATGAAACAAAACAAACAGATCCTATTTCTTTTTTTTTTCTTTTAAAAAAAAAATATATAGGAACCCTTGAGAAAAGCCCCTGGCTGGAGGCTGTGTATGTGGCTCAGATCAAGTTTCCATGGGCACCCATGGTTCTAAAGGAAAAAGACACCTAGGGTGGTTGGTCATTCTGGCAGAGGGAAGGCTGGAACTTTCGGGTATAGGTGGATCAGAACTGAATATTAAAAAAGTATGACCTAAAAGTGTGGGTCAAGGGCCATTCTTTTGCAAGGGTTGTCTGATCTCCTGCCTTCTCCATCTGTCCTTGGTCTTCCATAGCTTTTATTGGCACTGCTTCCCTAGAGGTCCCTGAGATACAGAGTCCTGGGCAAGCATTCTAACACAGTGCTTCCCTTTAGGCCCTGTCCTGGCATTTGATCCATGAGCAGATCCCACTGAGTCTGGACCTCCAAGCTGGGCTAGACTGCTGCTGCCTGGCACTACAGGTGCCTGGCCTCTGGGGGGTGCTGTCCTCCCCAGAGTACGTGACTCATGCCTGCTCCCTCATCCATTGTGTGCGATTCATCCTGGAAGCCAGTAAGTCTTGTCTATTAATGACTTTCTTGTCTTCAGCTCAACTGGTAATCAGCAACACATGTCAATCAGAAATATTTCCTGTCTTGTATTTCCCAAGAGCCGAGTTAGGACTTGAGGTAGAATGGATAGATTGTAGGTGTTGCCTTCAGAAGGCCCATTTGTCCACCCCCAGACCTTGACATTACACTAGAACTTAACTTGGATTTGCTTTTGTAGTTATTTTGTTTAGAGTTTGGAGTTCTAGCTCTTAAAAAATACTTTTTAAGTTTTATCCCTTTGATCTTTAGTCTTAGTTGACTATTTGATGTTCTTAGTCCTAGATGATTATAAGATTAATAAGATTACATTCAATAGATGACTTCTGTTAGAGTTGAAGTGTGTGCTTGCATACTGCATTGTAATGCTAATATGTTGTAAAATAAAAGGGATTCATTCTTTTCAAGGAACAGTGTCCTCAACAAGGGTCATTGGCTAAAAATTTTTAAAAATTGGACATTATAGTTTACATGTTAGAGAATGTTTTGAAGTTTTATGTTTTCAAATTAAACATTATAGAGTGGTGTTTTGATCTTTCATTGTTTAAATTGTTTTCATCTGTGCATTGTAGTCAACTTGGAAACAAAGATCCAGGGATTAATTTTTAAAAGCTAAGCTTCTTAGTCAAAGTGACGCTTTTAGCAATATTGAGTTGTGAATAGTCTGATAAAAACTCTCAGGGTGGAGCTGGCAGACAGAGCATTTAGAAGTCTGAATGTGGAAGCACAAGTCTTTGTACTCATGACTAGCCAAAGCACTGGTGCCTGCGTCTGCAGTTATCTAGTGCCTTTCAGTTTTACGGAAATTGCTTCTAGAAATCTAGCCCTCAGTTGACATAGCTGTCATCGTACGTTTTTATGAGGTTTCACAGGTATGAAGACTGAAGCACAAAGAAGGGTTAAAGTGTATGTTCTGCTGTAATTTCAGTTGCAATACAACCTGGAGACCAGCTTCTCGGTCCCGAAAGCAGGTCACATACTCCAAGAGCTGTCAGAAAGGAAGAAGTAGACTCAGATATAAAAAGTAAGTCTTAGGACCATTTTTTCCCCTTCTATGTTTCTTTGGAGCCTTCAAACTCATTGACAAAAGAAACTCATGAAGTGGACTCTGGGAAACATATTTCTCTTGCTGTCTTGTGGGGTTAATCTAGACTTTAAGGGTCAGGAGGGTTTTTTGACCATGGCTGCATATGCGTTCCTGGTTTTGTGAGCCCTGTTTTTCTGGTGAAGACCCCCTTGCCTCAATCAGTCGGTCTGATTCATCCTACATCCTTCCTCACAACCTGGATTTGCACCTCTTCTCTGGAAAGCACTACTCCTCCCCCACCCCCATCTTAGCTTCAGCACTTAGCACACAACTGCTGCTTTAGGGTGAATATGTTTTCCTTGTCTGTGCTCTCAAGGTTACTGCTTGGTCTGTTGTAAGTGAATAGCAAGTATGTATTAAATTCTGAATGAGTAACTCAAAATTTTAAGGAATTTGAAGTTAGTGAAGATGCTATATGATATACTGTAACCTTAGTGACTATTTCAGACATCTCTTTAGTAACATTAGTTGACTTGATTGCTTTGCCACAGGGTCTTCCTCTGTAGCCCAGACTGGCAATGAATTCATGACTCTCATGCCTCAACCTCCTAAGTAGTAAATGCTGTCATTACTTTGAAAAAAAAATAAATACTAAAATCACCATCTAGACTCAGGGACATACAATGTCTTTTTCTGATCTTCTTTATGAGTCTAGTGTAGCTGTTGTCTTAGTTAGGGTTTCCATTGCTGTGAAGAGACACCATGACCAAGGCAAATCTTATAAAGGACAACATTTAGGTTCAGAGATTCAGTCCATTATTATTATGGCAGTAAACATGGCAATGTGCCAGCAGACATGGTGCTGGGGGAACTGAGAGTTCTGCATCTTGAGCCAACTACAACCAGGAGAGACTATCTCATGGGCAGCTAGGAGGAGGGTCTCAAAGCCCACCCCCACAGTGACACACTTCCTCCAATAAGGTCACACCTCCTAATAGTGCTGCTCCTGGGCCAAGCATATTGAAACCACCACAGCTGTCTTACTGTGGCAGTTGTGGCAAGGCAAAGGACATTTTGGCCAACTGAGTCCTTGACTCCTAACCTTGAGGATTCTAGACTCTTTTGAGTTCCTTGATCTCAGAGGCTCAGATACTATAGCTACAGCACTTCTTCCACAGGTGGGAAGGCAGGTAACATTGAACCTCATCTTTCCTTGGATCACCAGGAGCCTCATCCCTGCTCTATTTCTCCAGAAGCATGCTTTTATAATCACAAGTATAAAACTGTCTAGTCACAGCCCAATATTGTGACACGGGCCTGGAATTGCAGCACTAAGGAGGCCAAAGCAGGAGGATCATGACTTTGAGTCCACCCTGAGCTATATGATGAGAGAAACTGTTTTAAAAGACAGGGCTTCCCTGTCCGTAGTCTTTCGGTTCCTGACCCAAGATTATATAGTTGCACAGAGGCCCATGTGCAGCACCATTTTAGTATAGTCTGAGCTCTCACTTGGTTTCTGACTGGAGCCCCTTCAGTTCCGGGAGTTCACTTCACCTCACAGTTTGGTCTTTTCCTAACTGAGGATAAGGCGCAGGTTATTCTGTGCTTCTGTTGTGAGGATAAGACGCAGGTAAGGAAATCAGGCCATGGAAAACACTGGAATAAATGTCCACCATCTTGTGAACAGACCAGTGGGCCCAGTGGCAGGAGATGACTTAATTCAGCAGATGTAATTTTGCTTATATCCTCTGTGACTTGAGGTCAGTTAATGAAGTTTTGGTCAGAAGAAGCAACTTGCATTTTGTTTTTTAAATTTTTAAGTCATGTCCATATGTTAGTACTTTTTAAAAAAATGTTATATGTGAGAGTGTTTTGCCTGCCTGTATGTCTGCATCATATGCACAGAGTGCCCAAGGAGTCTAGAAGAAAGTGCTAGATCCCATGGGAATGGAGTTACAGATTATTATGAGCTACCATGTGGGTGCTTGGAATTGAGCCCAGGTCCTCTGAAAGAGCTGACAGTGCTCTTAACCACTGAGCCATGTCTCTCATCTAAGCTGGTACTACTTGAAGTTAGTCTAACACACGTCATTTCTTTTATCTTGGGGCTAGATTCCTTAAGCTCAGTAAGGATCCTTTTTCTGTACCAGGAAGTGCCTAAATTGTTTAATCTTATGGACAAGGGTAACTATCTGTTTGTTTAAACTTTCACCATCTAAACAAGTGGTTCTTAAATTCCATGCTGTATCAAGACTCAGTGAATATGAACAGTACCTGCCCTCAAGACTCTGACAGGGCAGATTGGTGGTTCTCATGCTTTCTTTGTCACTTCACTGCTAGAATCCCCATCTAGGGCTGAAACTCAAGTTCAAAACCATTGCTGTAATCCCAGTAGAAATGGAAAGGATTGCAGAGTTTGAATGCATACTAAGGAAGTAAAACCTCAGGCCTCAAGTGAGCAGCCCAAAATCTGAGTCAGATTGTGGACAGGGCTCATAGGCTGGAGTTCTCTATGGGTGTGCAGAGGAAGGGTGGCAGTGTGTCCTTACGAGCTGCTCTCTTTATCACCATTGCCTGTGTAGACCTCGGTCACGTCGCTTCGGCCTGCGAGATGGTGGCAGACATGGTGGAATCCCTGCAGTCAGTGCTGGCCTTGGGCCACAAGAGGAACAGCACCTTGCCTTCATTTCTCACAGCTGTGCTGAAGAACATTGTTATCAGTCTGGCCCGCCTCCCCCTAGTTAACAGCTATACTCGTGTGCCTCCTCTGGTAAGTTGGATCTTGCTCAGTTTGATATGTAACCAGGCCTCAAACTTGGGATCCTCCTCTCTACCTCCCAAAAGCTAGAACTACATGCCTAGCTTATCACATCGTCTTCATTATCGTGACACTCCCTGTGGTAGCTCCAGCGTTTTCACGTGTTTGTGACACTGTGTTGTCCCCCAGGCATTCTGTATAGTAGGTATTAGTAAAAAATACTGCATTTCAAAAAATTGGATGAAGTACTAAACTTCATCTCCACTGATAATTCATGTTGCATATGATTCTGAAATGATCTAAACTAATTAATAGTAAGCCAGAAATTACGCTCTTCAATTAGTTTTTTCAAAAGTGTCACCTCTGAAAAGATTCATACATAGCTGGGCATAGTGGTACATATAGAGGCATGCAGATCTCTGTGTTCTAGGCTAGCATGGTCTACACAGTTCTAGGACAGCCAGAGCCACATTGTGAGACTCTGTCTTAGAGAGAGAGAAAGAAAGTTTCCTTCATACATTTAGGGACAACCACTATTGTGTGTCTTCTCTTGAAATTTTCTTCACAAATCAGCTTTAATAAGCTGGTTCTTGGGTTTTGTTCCAGTTCACAGTGAGAGCTTAGCATGGAAAAAGAGTTAACAGCAGCTAGGCCGACCTCAGTCTGCTGAAATAGCTCACCAGACTTATCCTTTCCTACGAAATCCTCATCAGGAAAGCAAAGCTGGCCCACAGCCAATTGAACCATAGCCCAGAGCCAGACCAGGCCCAATGGAAGGGTGTCTTTTTCTGCATAGATAGGGCATGTGCCTACTGCTGGGCCATAGTGTCAGCATATGTGTGCTTGCATATAAAGTCCTGGAAAAGTTCACATCTAGAACATGACATTCACTGAACCTTAGAGTTTGCAGGGGCCCATTCTGAATGCTGTGGCCCAGCTGTGCTAGAAGTGCTTATAGAACAGAGAGATGTGGACATTGGGGAAAAATCAATAGAAAGTCACGAGCTCATCTACCATTGCTGCATGAGGCTCAGCCCTGGGCAGGAGTGTTCCTTGTAAAGACTGTACAGGAAGGTGGTACAGGGGTCATGGAGGCGCTTGAATCTGCCTACATAGGCTGTGTGCTGAGGTAAATCTCCATCAAGAGCTCTTAATCCGCTCCCTTGAGTGCCCCAGTCAGGAATGCAGCTGTGGCAAACACGGCAGAACCTCCCCTGGGCATGCCCCAGAGACTTTTGTGGGTGGTATAAGAGATTTATAGAAGGTTGGTTGCATTGTAGAAATCTGGGAAGGTTCCATTAGGTCCTCATTGCTTCACCGAGGCACATCCCTGAGCTGGCTAGATGGTCCTGCTACTGGAACAGTGTAGGGTGTACCTCAGGGCTCCCTTTTGTGCATGGTACTTATCCACATATGGAATGGCAGAACTCAGCATTGATAGAAATAAACAGTGGGGTTGTTCTTGTGCCTACTTGCCGGTGCATATTTATATATGAGACTGAATTTCATTAGTGTTTGCCTTTTTTCTAACACACTTGATGTGTGTGGGCACCAGCATTTCCTACAAGGAATACGACTTGTGTACACACAGCCTGAGGGGTGTAACAAGAAGGTGGTGGGCTGGCCTTGGGAAGGCAGGGCAGAGTGGTGGGAGTCAAACTTGGCATTGAAGGTTCTAGACAAAAGCCTCTTATGGATAGGCTCAGGCTCTGGAAAAGTCTGAGTAGTAAAGGGTGGGCAGCTGGCTCCTCAGGGAGACCAGCTAAGAGAAAAGGGGAGGTGGGGAATCTCTTGTCCTCCTTATGGCATCTCCATCCATCTGGTACTCTCTTCATTTTCTCAGGTATGGAAACTCGGGTGGTCACCCAAGCCTGGAGGGGATTTTGGCACAGTGTTTCCTGAGATCCCTGTAGAGTTCCTCCAGGAGAAGGAGATCCTCAAGGAGTTCATCTACCGTATCAACACCCTAGGTATCCCACAGTCCTCTTCAGTCCCCATATGCCACCTCAGAGACCTGAAGCTTCAGGGTAGGGCCATCGCACTTGGCAACTGAAAAGGTTCTGGGGTGATGATGATGCAATCCTTCTTCACACATTTTACAGTACATATAGAATTATGGTGAAAAGTAAACCTAGGTGCAAATGGACGAGTGTAATGTGGGGGGTGCATACCAGGCTTCTTTGAACAAAGGGAAATGCATGTGTAACTCTCAGAGGAGGCCAGTTCTGTCTTCATATTATACATTCAAACTAAACCATGCAGGTGGGCTGGGAATGTGCTTGTCTAGCACCAAGGAAGCCCAGGTGTCAGTTTCCAGGGCTCCAACAACAGACTAAGCAGTAGAAGTGCTGTCCTCACGTCTTCCAGTTTGCCCCTTTGACCTTGTAGTCTCACTTGGGTTATTTTTCTTATGTGTAGAATGAGCAGCTTGGGAAAACATGGCAAGCTAGGTGTCACAGGGACAGAGTGATAGAATGAGGGAAGGTAGATTTGGCCAGACAGCCCTGCTCTTCCCTTTGCTGACAGGGTAGAATCTTCAGTGCTGTGGTCCATAGAATGGAGATTGTGTCTATTTTATGTGTTTGCTACAGATGTGAACATGAAAAATAGTCTCTCAGTAAGCAGTAGCATGAGTCCTGTCAGGACTCTTCTGTTTCCTGAAACATAGTCTAAATTGCTGCTGCTGCTCCTGCTGCTGCTGCTGCTGCTGCTGCTGCTGCTGCTGCTGATGATGATGATGATGATGATGATGATGGTGATGATGATGGTGATGATGATGATGATGATGATGATGCCTCCTCTTCCTCCTCCTCCTATTTTGCCTGTTTTCTGGTTGAGGATGTGTCTTAATCACTGTTCTATTCTGTGAAGAGACTCCATGACCAAGGCAACTCTTATAAAAGAAAACATTTAGTTGGTGGCTTACTTATAATTTCAGAAAGTTAGTTCATTATCGTCATAGCAGAAAGCAGGTAGGCATGGTGCTAGAGCAGTAGCTGATCCACAGACATCAGGCAGAGAGAGGGAGACAGGGCCTGGTGTGGGCTTTTCAAACCTCAAAGCTCAGTCACAGTGACATACCTCCTAATCCTTCTCAAATACTTTATTGCCTAGTTACCAAGTATGCAAATATATGAGCCTATGGATGCCAGTATGATTTGGTGTTGTGGTTATAATCCTCATAGCCTTTCCTTTCTGGGGGTATTTCCTAAAAGAGCCTGGGCACCAGATCCACTGCCTGGTCCAAGTTAGGCCCTAGGGCTTCTTCAAGTTTTCTTATTCAGATCTCAGCCACCTGCCTCAACTTCCTAAATCTGTAAATTGAACAGTTCATCACTGTCCATGGTAACTCCTGAGTAGGAATCAGGCACCTCCCATGAAGAACATTTTTAATTCCTATCTTAGTTACTTTTATGTTGCTGTGATAAACACCATGACCAAAAGCAACTTGAGGAGAAAACGGATTATTTCTCTTTATAGCGTATACGTATACAAAAGCCAGAGCCGGAACACAGGACAGGAATCGAGAGGCAGAAACAGGAGCAGAGGCCGTGGAGGAGCGCCGCTTACCAGCTTGCTCACCATGGCTTGCTCAGCCTGCTTTCTCCAAGCACTCAGGACTATCATCACACCAGGGGTGGTTCCACCAATATGGGCTGGGCCCTATCACATCGATCACTAATTAAGAAAACTCCCTTCAAACTTACTTACAGGCCAATATTTGGAGGCATTTTTTCAACTGAGAGTTCCTCTTCTAGATGATTCTAGCTTGTTTCAAGTTGACATAACTAGCCAGCACATTGCCTTTGCTCCTGCCCACTTACACCTTCCTTGGGCAATTATCAGTTGTGTTGTCTCCTAGTGTCAGTATTTACTTGAATCTGAGTCATACCCCATGTTCCAGGAGGTCCTAGCACTTGATGCTCTACTTCTCTGTCCTCTTTACTGTACCCTTGCCTTACAGAGTGCTCTAGATCTCCTTGGGTCTTGGTGGAAGCATCAAGTACAGCTGTTTGTTGAACTTTACTCTGAATGGCCTCCTAGACTGCCTTTACTGCTTGCTAGAGTGTTCCTAGCCCAATACCATGCTTTTTTTTTTTTAATCTGTCTTCTGGGTGGCTTTCACTGTTTACATTTATTTACTTTGTGGAGGCAGGACTCACATAGACATTCCATAGTGCAGCATGCATGTAGAGGGCAGAGGATAGCTGACAGGAATTGGTTCTCTCCTTCCATGTGGTCCCTAGGAATTGAACTCAGATTGTCAGCCATCTCGCTGACAATCTGTTTAATCTCACCAATTTTATAGAGACAGAATTATTATCTATATGGCTCTGTGGTCTGCTCTGAAGTCTTACGGTCAGACTTAAGGTGAGACTTTTAAAATGCTTCGTGAGCAGGAATAGCCTGACCAGCGTAAGTGATGCCTCTGTAGACATCCTTGTCACTGTACTATACAGCAGGGGATTGAAGGGCAGTCTGAGCTGCTGAACTTGGCCTGTGCCTCTTGGCCTTGATAGCATAATTGGTTTCCATGTGCTCTTATGTTCTTTACGATAAAGGAGAGAATGACACCCCTTATGCTGTAGGATTGCTCTGAAGTTGGTGCCCTAGGAGCAGTACTGATGGGATTATATTGTCAGTGTCTCCTCATGGGTTTAGGGAGCCAGGAAACTAATGTAATGGTTGATTCCCAGGGTGGACCAGTCGTACCCAGTTCGAAGAAACTTGGGCCACCCTCCTTGGTGTCCTGGTGACTCAGCCCCTGGTGATGGAACAGGAAGAAAGCCCACCAGAGGTGAGACTTCCTTAACTAGGAGGTGGCTAACTGGAATCCTGTAGCTGTGACAGCTGGTGACTCTGTTTTGAAACAGGAAAGCAGGCTGATCATATGCCAACTGATGGTGCAGAGTAATGACAAGTGCCCTGAGAGACTTGTCGACTGAGGCTCCCAGTAGCTAGGTTGTGTCTCTCACTATGATACGTTCCACTTCAATGATCAATAAGCTGGTTCTTTCAGTACTGTTATGTTCTACTCACTTATCATGATCTGAAAGAATATCATTGAGCTAAAACAAAAAGGCAATGAATCTAGGCCATGCACATGTACTTATTTGTTTGGTTTTGTTGTTGTTGTTGTTAACTATCTTAGAGGTTTTGCTTTGTTAGCTTAGTGTTAATGTACACCATGCTAATATGACATGAATAACCACCATATCTTTGTAAAATGAGGGAGGTTCTGGGTGTTAAAAGTACTGGGATATAAGCCCTTGATTCTAAGAGATGTGTAGAAAACTGTGGAAATGACAGATAAGAGGGTGAATCTATATAGGTCACAGGTCATCAGTATTATCTTCAACCTCATCTGTAACTGCCAGGCTGCCGTAGGCAGTGTTCTAAAATGATGACAGAATTTAAGAGCAATTTTCTCCAAGGTAAATTTCTATTAGGAGTTCTATGCCAAACATTTGGATACTTTAGGTTTACTCCAAGGCCCAGGTATGTAGGTATAACCAGTGCCCAGCAAACTGTGGGAAGCCATAGCTCTTAAGTGATCTGATCTTCCTGTATGAGGCCATGTGGCCTGTGGGCACTGTGTGAAGTAGAGGCAGGATGAGTAGTTGGTATCTTCTTATCATGTCGTCAATGTGTGGACTATCCTCTAGGAAGACACAGAAAGGACCCAGATCCATGTCCTGGCTGTGCAGGCCATCACCTCTCTAGTGCTCAGTGCAATGACTGTGCCTGTGGCTGGCAATCCAGCTGTAAGCTGCTTGGAGCAACAACCCCGGAACAAGCCACTGAAGGCTCTCGATACCAGGTTTGCCTGAGTTCCTATGTGGGCCAATGCAGAGGATGGTGAGGCAGCCCACTTCCCCTAGCCCTCTCCTTTGTTATAAGAATTGATGTAACAATTCCTACTGGTTCTTTCAGTACTGTTTATGTCTTGTGTCTGTGGCCTTACCCTGAGATACAGATCCAAAAGTGTCAATAGTGACAACTGAGAATTTAGTCTGAAATGTTATGGGTTCACTGGGTGTTCTGATGCAGACTTATGGGTCAAGAATGAGCACCTGCTGAATGGTTTGCTTTTCTTATGCTAGTTGCTTCAGGCAAGTGAAAGAGAAGTCCTGGTGGTTTTCACTTCTGTGATGTTTGAAGGAAGCAAACATGTTTTTTCCTTGGTTCTGAATTTTAGATTTGGAAGAAAGTTGAGCATGATCAGAGGGATTGTAGAACAAGAAATTCAAGAGATGGTTTCCCAAAGAGAGAATACTGCCACTCACCATTCTCACCAGGCATGGGATCCTGTCCCTTCTCTGTTACCAGCTACTACAGGTACAGGAAAGGAGCTAGAACAAAACTGCGCTGGCAAATAAGGAGGCTGCGTGCTGAGTGTATTCCCCCATTCCCAGGTCTCGTGCTTCGTCTAGACCACCATGAGCACCAGGGTGTAACACCTCACTTAAATGAAGAGAATTTTCTTTCCATTGTGTGCATTAATTTTACAAAGTTTTGTGTTTCATAAAGGCATTTTTGTACACGCACATAATGTTTATTGAATGAGCCACCCCCCCCCCCGCCAAACCTCCTTACCATTCCCTTTGCTGTCCCTACCTTGTTACTGTCAAACAAAGATTTGTAGACTTTATTTGGGAAAGTCTGTGTTTGTAAATGCAGTGTATTATATATCCCAAAATGGTTTTGGCAACATTGAATTAAACAGAACACTGAGACTTTAAATAGTCATGGGGTTTAGACCTTGCGGAGCCTGTCTGGGCCAGTAGGATGAGTAGAAATGGCATACTTACTCTGGAACGTCTTGAGAGGGGTGTGGATAGATGGCATAGCAGCTCAGAGTACAGCTCTGGGAGGGCAATAGAGAGCCTTGGGAGAGGGTGGGCAGTGTTGAGCTCCAATGGAGCCAGCTAGAGGCAGCCATCGAAGAAGAGTCTAGCTTGCCCACCAGGCCTGACAGCTCAACAGGTTGCAAAGGGACAGTACTTCAAGACCTACTGCCTCTGCATTGCTGGGGTACCCTGCCCATGGAGAGGATACTGAGATCGGGCAAGCGTCTGTCAGGCAGGAACAGGGTCTCATGCAGTGCTGTGCTGATGCCTTACAGGTGCCCTCATCAGCCATGACAAGCTGCTGCTACAGATCAACTCAGAGCGGGAGCCAGGCAGCATGGGCTACAAGCTGGGCCAGGTAGGTCGATTCTACCAAGCCACGCCCTCTGTAAGGGCCGCAGGCTGAAATTATAACCACTTTGAGCTTGAGCCACATACCACACTCAGAGAAAGGTTTTATTTATGTACTTTATTCTAGATTTTAATATATTTTGCATATAAGCATACAGATGTTTATAAAACATGTGAGGCAGAAGAGAACCAAGAAGCATGAAAGGTCAGAGGGGAGAGAGTGGAGTCTGCTGAGAGCTGCCAGGCAGATGCACTGCTGAATCCTGGCTGCTGGCTGAGAGGGCAGCTAAGTGTCCAGCTCAGCAGGAGCTGGCAGGTGAACAGCACACTTCATCAGAGCTGTAGGGAGAGCTGACACCGCGGCGGACTGCAGGGCTCAGGGAGCTATGGTGCCTGCCGCCTTTCTAGACAACTCTTCTGTGCCTTCCTGCCTTACAGAGAAAATTCCACCCTAAGGTGAGTCACAGCGATGGTTAGAATCTGATGTGCTCTTGATGCAGTGTTTCTGAAGACAAGGTGATGAGTCAGATGCCTGGGGCTCCTGGGCACATGATCATGTTCTAGGTCCCATGTCTCTGTGGTTACATTGTCCCTTACAGCTGTGTTGCACTCATCTATCTGTTTCCTTCAGTACTTGAGGCCAGCTCCAATGTCTGCAACCTGAATATAGTAGGACTGTGTGGAGCCAAAGTATAGGTCTAGCCCTGCCTTGCCTGGCATACCTGCCAGCTATTAAAAACTACAGGACTGCACTTCTGCTCCATTTTGGGGAAAGAGATGGTAGCAGGAGCTGGGTGTGGAGAGCATTGGTACCTAGGAGTTCGCTCACAGCTCACAGCTTGCCCTCACTGAAGGTATCTGAGATCATGGGGAAAAATGCAGGAGGATTTGTAGAGGAGCAATGAAAAGGAAGGTCACTATTCATCCTGAGAATGCAAAGACCACTTCATCTGCAGCTACATTTGGGAGCTTGGGGCTCTTGGCTGCCCTTTACACCTTCCTAAAACAATCACATCTCCTGCATCCTTGGAGGAATTTCTGTAACCAAACAGCTCAGAAAAGCAGGTTCTATAATTGGAAAACACAAATGAGTGGGACCAGGTTTATAAAATCCATGTATGGGCCCCTCTCTCCAGGATGTGGTCAGCTGTCACTTAGGAGCAATAGTGTCACTCTTTGGTGTTGCTTTTACTTCATACCCTCTCCAGACACTCAAGAGTTTTTCTGTCAACAGTTTAGAACCTTTGCCTTACTACCCAGGGGTTCCACTCATAATAACATATGGGTCTGAATGGATCATTACAGCAACCATATGTGCTCAGACCAGGAGGACCAGATTGTACCTACCCAAGAAGAACCTGAGGCCTTTACCTATGTCCTTATCTCTGGTGCCTGCTTCTATGACAGGTATCCATACACTCCGTGTGGCTGGGGAACAACATCACACCCCTGAGAGAGGAGGAATGGGATGAGGAGGAGGAGGAAGAAACTGATGTCCCTGCATCAACGTCACCACCTGTGTCTCCAGTCAATTCCAGGTTTACTGGCTTTATTTTTTTAATAAGAAATTTGAAATTTCTTCTCAGTCACTTATTTGGGGTCCTCCTTGAGGCTAACCTCTCATCTGTGTATGGGGAAAATATCCATGTTTCACACTCTGCAGAAAACACCGTGCTGGGGTTGATATTCACTCCTGTTCGCAGTTTCTGCTTGAATTGTACAGCCGCTGGGTCCTGCCATCCAGTGCAGCCAGAAGGACCCCCGTCATGCTGATCAGTGAAGTGGTTCGATCTGTAAGTTTGCTTTCCCTCACCCAGAGGCATCTGCACACCGTGCATGCGCGCATGCACGCGCACGCACACGTGCTGTGCATTCACCAGATATATACACAGACACACAAATATATACAAATAAACACGCACACATAGACACATACACACCTCATCTCTAATGTCTCAGAACCTGTAAAGGAACTCCTGCAGGCCTCCCAGGGAGGGACAGAGTATTTGAAGTTGGTGACTAGACAGATTTTTTTTTTTCAGATCCAGAGCAGGTAAATGCTCTCAAATGTAACACCAGTGTGTGGTATGCCTCCCAGAGACCCACCTTGTCTCTGTCTCTTCCAGAGTAGTGGCAAACAGCCATGTACCCCTGAACTTACTCTTCTGAACCAATACTTTCTCTAAGAAGCACTGGCTCAGAAGAGCAATGTCAGATAAGTAGTCTCATCGTACTTCAGTACCCTTCTGTTCCCGACAGCCCCAAACAAAGGGTTGTGAGTGGTGTCTTTCAGTATTGACAGGGCTGGATCGAAAGGCTCTAAAATACTGCCTGGTCTTCTGAAAAGTGGTAGTGGGAGCTGGAGAGAGTAGTAGTTAAGAGAGCACTGGCTGTTTTTCTGAAGGACCTGGATCAGTTCCCAGAACTTACACAGGGGCTCACATTTTAGGCTGCCTTTCATGCATTCCTCCAGGTGTAATTCTTGTTCTGATTCTCCACGTCTCCAGCTTCTTGTGGTGTCAGACTTATTCACCGAACGTACCCAGTTTGAAATGATGTATCTGACACTGACAGAACTACGGAGAGTGCACCCTTCAGAAGATGAGATCCTCATTCAGTACCTGGTGCCTGCCACCTGTAAGGCAGCTGCTGTCCTTGGAATGGTGAGTGAGGGTAGTGCAGAGGCGCCCCCATGGAAGCCACTTGGGACTGCACTGCTTTGGGACCTTGTATTGGTTAAATATGCTGCTTGCGTCCACATAGTTCAGAGACCTGTCCCAAGACAAGCTCCATGGCACATGTGGACCATGGCTCTGGTCAGCCAAAAGACTTCAGAGACTGTTGGTACTGTTCCCACAGAGACTGTGTTGTGGTGAGCATGGCTGGAGCACTTGTCCCCTTGGCACATTTTGTATGTTGTTACAGTGAGTACCTCTCCAGGACAAATGGTGTGGTGACACTAGGGCAGCACAGAGAGTGGAACTAGGTCTTGAGTCTTCTGCCAGTCAGTCACTTGGCAGCCCCACTCCATTTCTCTGGTGGGGTCTAGATCCCACTATACTGCTCAGCCTACACAGTCTTCCCTGGTGACCTTTTTGTCACAGTAACCTTGCACTTCCACTTTGGGAAATGTAGATTTTTATCGTTAACATCATGATTGTCTTGGTCCAATTGTGCTGCTGTCACAAAACGCCTTAGACAGGGTAATTTATAAACAACAGATATGAACTGCTTATGGTTCTCAGGACTGGGAAGCCCCAAATCAAGGTGCTCTGGGAATGCCTCGTGTGCACCTCATGACTTCTCTAGCTCATCAGCATTTCCCATTATTCTGCTGCTGGTTTATCAGAACTTACCTAGTATTACTTGGTTGTCTTTCCTGTGTACATATTATTAGGTGCTTCTTGGAACATATGCCAAACATACAGGTGAAAATAATTACCTATGGGTTCTGTCTCTTGTTGGAGAATATTGGAGGATATCAACACTCAGGAAAGGGGAGGGGCTCTAGGCAATTGACATGGGCACTTTTGTCCTGTCACTTCCTATTAAATTATTATCATGTTTTTAAATTATGTTAAAATGTTATCATTAAATGTTGAAAATTATCACGTTTTTAATCTCTGTTTCCTGGGATCCAATTTTGTGATAACAGAAGAAACTGTTCAGGTACTGGAAAGATGGCTCAATGGTTAAGAGCACTTGGTTCTCTTATAGAATATCTGAGTTCTTTCTTAGCACCCACATTGCCAGCTCATAACCTCTTCTGGCCTCTACAGGTTCCTATAATACACATGCATATTTACCATGTGGACACATAGACATATACTACATATAAAAATAAGAGTAATCTTAATAAAGAAACTTACTTGTTCACTAGACATGTGAGTGGCTGGCATGCGTGAAGTAGTTAGGTCTGCTGGTAGGAGTGGTGTGGAAGAGCCTGCTAGGCCCCGTTCACCATGAATCACATGTTCTGTGTCCTCTCTTGTTAGTAAGACAGTGCTATTGTCACTGCAGCCGCAAGTATCTGATGGTGTCTCTTACATACCTGTCTAACCCTGTGCAGTTTCACAAAGCTCTTACTGCTGTGCTGCCTGTTGTCACTGAACCTAGAGGCTAGAACAGGTATACAGCATGGGTGGCCATTGCACCATCCAGAGAGCAGGAACAGTGAGCACTTAGTCCCCCAGTGTGAGCACACTCTTCCAAGCAGGCATCCTCTGGGTGCTGTCAGGACTGTGTCCTTGTGGGAGGTCCATTTTCCTTCTTGGGGTGGCTTCAGCGGCTTAACTTTCCTTGTAACTGTGGCTTTGTGCTCAAGCCCAAGTTCCTCAGGCAAAATGTAAATCAAATGCATCAGGCAAATAATGGTAATTTTTTAAGAAATGACCCCAAGGCAGAATGGCAAATGGCTCCAGTTCCCAGCTCTGTGTACACAGCAGCTGTGCTTAAAGGCGATTGTCTTCTGAGAGGCCCCCAGCCTGTCTTATGCTGCTACAGGCAGGGCAGCATTGCTTCTCCTGGGGAAACCTGAACAAGAAACACCCACCTCAGATCGGCCATTGATGATCCAAGTCCACCTGTGAATCAGTGTATGGATTGGCTTTCCTCATAGGAACAGGAGTGAAGGCTTACTTACTGGAGCTGAGGGACTCCAAAACAGCTGCATACTAAAAAATCCTACTACGGCATGGGTGATGATACCCCCAAAGCCACATAAATGGAGTCAGTCTCCTCCTTCACTTAACCTTTCCAAAGACCAAGTGCAGTGGGGGCAGGAACGTGTGCAGCAAGTTGTGGTTTGGGTTTCAGTTCTTGGCTACCCCTGTGGTAAGGGAACATTAGAAGCCTGTGCTTGTGAGAGTCTGCTAGGAATACAGGTAATCCCGGCCCCTCTGATTTCAAGATGGCATGACCATGTCATGTCCAGAGGACAGTGTTCCACAGCATGCATCAGACTGTCACTTTTCTTTGCCCATTGTTAGATCTGCAGTCTTCAACAACATATCCCGGTGTTATGCTTGCAGAAGTATGGTCAGAGCCCTAGGTTATACTTTCCTTAGGAAGGACTCATAGCTCAATGGGGATAGCCTGGGAAGGGGGATGAGAAGGAAGTAGCTGGCAAAGACTGTTAACGTTCTTTAGCCTGACTCCATCAGATACAGACTCCCCTGGAGGGCTAGATGACCAGAAGGCCTCTTACATCATGAGACCAAATGAGTCCTCAGCCAGCCTTTCCTGAGGTGGTAGGGCACAGTCAGACAATGAAATGCTGCCCCTGGACTGCATAACACAACAGCAGTCTTCAGTGCTGAAGGAGTCATGTGTCAAGGTGTGTGCTCCCACATTTAGAATACCTAGTGGAAGTGATATCATGTCAGTCCAGGTTAGCACAAATTAATGTCAGGAGCTTCACAACTACCAACAAGCTTTCGATAGGCGGGTCCAGACCAAGGTTTATTACAGTGAAGAGACATGAGGCGAAAATCAGCTGAGGGAGGAGGTTCCTGGGTAAAGCCTAAAAAACCAGGTGTGAGTACTGTTCTTGAATAGTCATACAGATCACAAATCTTCCAGTAGGTAGACAAGGAGCAGACAACATATCCAAGATGTTCCTACAGGGGCCAGCAGAACTCAGAATCCAGGGTTGTCAGAACTAGCAGGTTACAGGAACACCCCCTGCCCAGCATATACCACAGCTCCAAAAGGGAAAGTAAGTGTGGGCACAAATCATATTTTCTTCATAAGGTAAACCCTCTTTCAACCTCAGGTTTTTAGATGGAGTCGGCACTGGACACCAACCTCACCTGGGTGAATCTCAGCCACTGTGGACTCTGCTGTGTGCTCGACTACTATTGGGCTCTTTCAACCTCAGGGAAGCAGGCCGCTGGCCGTCAGCCATCAGCCTGCCTCCAACAGCCCTTGTCTGTGCTTGTATCCAGGACAAAACAGTGGCAGAGCCAGTCAGCCGCCTGCTGGAGAGCACACTCAGGAGCAGCCACCTGCCCAGCCAGATCGGAGCCCTGCATGGCGTCCTCTATGTATTGGAGTGTGACCTCTTGGATGACACTGCAAAGCAGCTCATTCCAGTTGTTAGTGACTATCTGCTGTCCAACCTCAAAGGAATAGTCCAGTGAGTGGGACTGGCTGGGTGGGCTACAGGCTTTGGTGTGGTCTTAACAAAAACATAAAAAATAAAAAACAAAATGAAAGTCTACTATTCGACTTTCAAAGTGTGTGCCAGAACAGACATGGTAACAAATGCTTATAACACAGCCTCTGAGAAACTAAGGCAGGAAAATTGGCATAAGCTTGAAACCAGCCAGGGCTACAGATGAAACCTGTTCCAAAAACAATAACAAAGTATATGCCAGGTCCTGGTAAGTGGCAGGCAGAAGACCCAGGAGAGTACCTGTTTAGGAAATAGTAGCTACAAGACACAGGACACAAATCTACATCAGAAGTTTTCTTGGGTTTCTCTAGCAAGATGAAAAGTCCTGCTCTCCACTGGCACTTAGCACACTGTGTGGACAGCAGCCTCGTCCCTGCTGCCAGACTCAGCCTCCTCTTCAGTTTCTGATCAGCACCCTGTTTCCTGTGAGGCCCTTTTCCCTGCTCCGATCTCCCACCTCCCCCTAAAGACAGCTCCCATGCAGCTGTACCTGGATCTGTTGCTGGTCCTTTTGAAAATAAGTTGAGCCCATCACAGCTCTATCTTAGAAGCAGAAGGAGGTATTGTGATGTGATGCTAGGCACTCAGGGGGCAGGAGTTAGGGATGCAAAGGGACTTGGAGGAAAAGCCAGGTGTTCTGTGACAGGATTGTAGACAGAGAGGTGGAGAGTAAAGTTAGAGATGGCGAGGTCTTAGGCTGACAGACATAGCTACTGGGAGAAGGTGGCATTCTGACAGATGAACAAAAGTGCATTTGGAGGGCCTAGCAGGCAGTGGCAAGATGAACTGGAGCAGAGATAGTGGCTTGTGGCCCTTCCTTCCTTGTAGTCCTTGGCTGAACAGTAACCTACTGTGTACAGAGTGGGCAAACAGCCACCCACTGCCCCTGCGATCACACATCCTGGCCTGGAGCAGATTTGGGCAGGTTCTGTGAAAGCACAACCTGTGCTAAGGAATGAAGAGGGCTGGGGACAGGTAGGAGGAGCTTACAATCCCAAGTCAGATAATCACATAGGCCTTGCTCAATGCTTTGGGCAGAGGGTCTTATACAAAATCGTGGCTAGTTCCTAGGAGTGACAGTGTCATTTGAACAGATCTGAAAGGGTAGAAGAGATGGAGTGTGGCTCCTTTGATTATGGTAGCATTGGTCTAACTCATATTCCAACCAGGGCCCTACTGCTGCCATTGGGCAAACACTGGAGATCCCATGAGGTAGAGTGTTACAAGTTAGCCTATGCCTGGAACCCTCAGACACCCTGATGAAGAATGTGCAGGGAGAGTGAAGCGGCCTAGGGACAGGTACAGAATTGGAGATGGCATGTTAAGCTGAGGCCATGCAGCTCTGGAGACAGCGTGATCACTAGGCCAGCCAGGTGAAAAGGCCTGGAGAAGCTGACATGACCCAGGGCTCTGTATGCAATAGATGTGGATGGACAATGCTTTAAAACCGTCCCCTCTGCAGATAGGCAGGGACTGCTGTATGTGACTGGGTATGATTACTGTCTCCCATTCTTAGCTGCGTGAACATTCACAGCCAGCAGCATGTGCTGGTGATGTGTGCCACTGCATTCTACCTGATGGAAAACTACCCTCTGGATGTGGGACCAGAATTTTCAGCATCTGTAATACAGGTAAGAGGGCTCTAGCTGGGCTCTATTGAACATAGGCAGGTTACCTTATAGACTGCACCAGTGGGTCACTGTGCTTCTGGAGAAGATAAGAATAAGCCTTTTTTCTTGTCCAGATGTGTGGAGTAATGCTGTCTGGAAGTGAGGAGTCCACCCCCTCCATCATTTACCACTGTGCCCTCCGGGGTCTGGAGCGGCTCCTGCTGTCTGAGCAGCTCTCTCGGCTAGACACAGAGTCTTTGGTCAAGCTAAGTGTGGACAGAGTGAATGTACAAAGCCCGCACAGGGCCATGGCAGCCCTAGGCCTGATGCTCACCTGCATGTACACAGGTGAGTGAGTTGTAAGGGTCATAGACTCACCCAGAGACTCAAGCCAGGCCTCATGGTGGGGCAGTCTTAGTGTGGCCCCAAGACAGCCTTGCCACCTTTCCAGAAACTTAGGACCCAAGGCAAGAGAGCAGCTCACATGATACCACCAAGTATAGGTATCAGAGCTGTCTCTGGCCACTGCATCCCTGAGAGTTGGAAGAAAATTGGGCTGGGTCCTGCCTTGCTAGGGACTGTAATCACCTGCTCTTGAAGGATCTCTGCCTAACTGGTAAAGTCCTGTATGAGCCACTGAGTGCAGATTTCAAGACTCTTGGGCTTCCGACCTGTAGTCTACTTAGTGTTTCTGTTTCAGGAAAGGAAAAAGCCAGTCCAGGCAGAACTTCTGACCCCAGCCCTGCTACACCTGACAGCGAGTCTGTGATCGTAGCTATGGAGCGAGTGTCTGTTCTCTTTGACAGGTAAGAGATGTAGCAAAGCCCCACCTCCAACCTCGGTAGTCATTGACTGCCCTAGAGCCTCAGCCAGAGCAGTCCTATGTGTATTTGTTCTTTCCCTTGAACAAATGCATCTTTGCAGCCATTTTCCCAATGCATGCACATTCACAGAGCACCACCTGCAAGCCAGACTCAGGGACAACTGGACCCATGCAGGTGTACAACCAAACCACTGCCCTGGTGGATCCCACAGGCCACTGCTGAGGAAATAGACACTCCTGGAGTATAGCCAAGTGCTGAGGTGGGGCTCGGGCCATATCCACAGGAAGGAGACATGGCTAAGTGTCTGAGTCACTTATGTACTTCTCAGCTGTATACCACAGTTGTGTGGCATTAGTGGAATAGTCATAGGTCAGCAGTCTTTAAGGATGCTGCTAAGGGTAAAGTGTTGGATGTTGAGAGAAGAATAAACAGGAACATAGATGGGGGTCCATATTTGAAGGGAAGAAAAACTCCTGATTAACAGTAGTACTCTGGATATTAGGACATGCAACAGTGAAAAGTTTTGGAACATTTTGATGTGGGGAGTCTCTTCTATAATGTCACTACCCCACCCTATTGCTGCTATTCCTTTACAGGAACTGCAGGATCTTTCCTACAAGTGCATTATTTTCCCCAGAGTGAGAAAGATCAGCCTGTGCCCAGATCAATCAGGGCAGCAAAAAGACAGCCTGGGTGTCATCTTTGGCTTTTAAAACTCATACTCTAGTTGTGGTCTGAGCCCCACTTGGATCATCCCTGTGGGTCAGGGGCCTCTGAGCCTTGGTGCATGTTGGCTCTATGGGAAGGGTTGAGAGGCCAAGAGCCAGGGTGAGGCTCAGATCAGCTCCTCTCATTTCAGGATCCGCAAGGGATTTCCCTGTGAAGCCAGGGTCGTGGCAAGGATCCTGCCTCAGTTCCTAGATGACTTCTTTCCACCTCAAGATGTCATGAACAAAGTCATTGGAGAGTTCCTGTCCAACCAGCAACCATACCCACAGTTCATGGCCACCGTAGTATACAAGGTAAGGGTGTGCTTACCTTGTGGGGGATGACGGGGGAGCCAATCCCACACTTCCAGTAGGCCTGTCATCAGGGCTAGACTCATCCTTTAAGATGAGTGGCAGCTGTGGCTCCAGTCCCTTCACCCAACCCTACAGCCTGACCCTCAGCTCAGGGCTCTCTCCTCCCCAGGTTTTTCAGACTCTGCACAGTGCTGGGCAGTCATCCATGGTCCGGGACTGGGTCATGCTGTCCCTGTCCAACTTCACACAAAGAACTCCAGTTGCCATGGCCATGTGGAGTCTCTCCTGCTTCCTTGTCAGCGCATCTACCAGCCCATGGGTTTCGGCGATGTATCCTTCCATGGGACTTTGGCCAAGTTTCGGTCACCAGCAGCCTTTCCTTATTCTCTTAGCATCCAGTTCAGGTTTCATAGAATGTTTTGAAACCTAAACTCTAAAGAACCCCACAGGTATCAAGGTGATGCTTGCCCTTCCCTAAAATGTTGACTGGGACAGGAAACAGAAGGTCTAGCCATTTGCCAGTCAGGGTTTGTGGCAGTTCTACTGCTGAGGGAGAAGAGGGGAACCCAAAGGGAGGCAGGGCAGTTCAGGCCAGCCAGCCACTGGCCCTGCGGCTGCCCCCTCATCTGGCACGCTCTGTCCCTCTGAGGTTTTCTCGATGCTGCTTCTCATTAGCTCGCATCTTTATGCTGTGGTCACCCTCCTGGGGAAAGCCGTAAGTAAAGCTGCAGATCCCGCCCTAATAGTGATGCCAGGAGTTCCTCTTTTGGCAGCCTCCTCCACAACAGACCACGAGAGGTACTGAGCAGCAAAGCTGTCTTGGTGCTGACAGTGCAGCTTCACCCTAAGTACTGGGAAAGCCTGGCAGGCAGGGTGCTAGCTAGCTCTGCCCTCCCTGCACTGGAGCAGTGTGAGCAGGAACACCCGCCACTAGCACTGTGTGGGGAGCACAGCCCAGGTAAGTGCTATTGTGCAGAACACTGGGAGCCAGCACCCTGTCTGCACTGCAGGGCTCCCACTTCCTGGGCCTCTCTGCCTACCCATCCTTGCCCTCCTGGGTAGATAGCAAGCTGCCGCTGGGAGAGGATTACAAGAAGCTCCTGCTGCTAATGTGGTCTAGGCTGCCCTCTATTTTGGTTGCCCTCAGTCTTCCCTGGGCCTCTTGGTGGACTTAGGAAGGGAACCTCTTGGGGAGGCTATCTTTCCACCTTTGTCATCGTTCCTCCTTAACTCTTCTACCAGCCTTCCACACGTCATCAGCAGGATGGGCAAACTGGAGCAGGTGGATGTGAACCTTTTCTGCCTGGTCGCCACTGACTTCTACAGACACCAGATAGAGGAGGAATTTGACCGCAGGGCTTTCCAGTCTGTGTTTGAGGTGGTGGCGGCACCAGGAAGTCCTTACCACAGGCTGCTTGCTTGTTTGCAAAATGTTCACAAGGTCCCCACCTGCTGAGTAGTGCCTGTGGAACAGACAGAGGCTGAGAGAAGGCGGCTACTGGGGCCTGAGCCTCCAGGAGCCTGCGCCAAGCTTCTGCTGGGGCTGCTTTGGTCGTGCAGGCTTCCACTTGTGTCAAGTGGACAGCCAGGCAATGGCAGGAGTGCTTTGCAATGAGGGCTATGCAGGGAACATGCACTATGTTGGGGTTGAGCCTGAGTCCTGGGTCCTGGCCTCGCTGCAGCTGGTGGCAGCGCCAGGTTAACCAGGTGTTTGTCTCTTTCTTAATGTGCCATGGTCGCCAGGTCAAAGCTGCCGTGGTATGTGGAACAGAAGTCCTAGCTCTTGCCAGATGGTTCTGAGTGCTCCTGTCCCACTGGGCTGGAGAGCTCCCTCCTACATTTACCCAGCAGGCATACCTGCCTGCCACACCAGTGTCTGGACACAAATGAATGGTGTTTGGGGGCTGGGAACTGGGACTGCCAGGTGTCCAGCATCATTTTCCCTTTCTCTGTTCTCTTCTCAGGAGTTAAAATTTAATTATATCAGTAAAGAGATTAATTTTAATGTAACTCTCCCTATGCCCGTGTAAAGTGTGTGACTTGGCAAGGCCTGTGCTGCATGTGACAAAGTTTATGGAAGTGGATGGGCCTTCGGGCCGCCACTCCCTCTCCTATAGCTACTCAGTCTAGTCGGGCAGGTCCCTCACATAGCCCTCCCAACACCCTTTGGCACTTGCACTTCACACAGCTCCTTTTTCTTATGCATTCCATTAAACCAACACAGAGAGAGGTGTTGGTGTTGACTGCCTGTGGCCCAACTGAGGAGACTGACTTCCACTGTTATAAGTGGCTTGCCCTGTGACAGCCACCCCCCTCTGTCCCCTCCCCAGGCATGACTGTCAAGCTGTCTCCTCACTGGTGTTGATACACTCTCCTAGTCTCTCAGCCTGGGCAGAGACAACATCTGCGGGACCCAAAGTGTCTATCCCAGTAACCTCATCCCTGGTTGTGGCTGACCTGCACTGTAGCCTGCCCACACACCAGCTGACCATTGTGGCTGCTGTCTGTCCCTTTGTATCTTCTGCATGGTTGGGACCTGAGGAGTACTGACCTGATTACCCCAAAGGTGTCTCTGAGCTATGGTTCGTTGGTTTGTCTCAGTTTCTCTTGGTCAAGGGAAAGCTTGGTAGCCTAGCAACATTTAAGAATGGACCCAGAGCCTCTTTTGCCCCTTCCGATCTTGCCTTCTGTCAGCCCAGTAGGGTATAGACCTATGCCTATCAGAGCCCAGGGAGGACTCAGCCTGACAAGATGAGGCACCAAAGGGAAGGTTCAAAATCAGGTCAGCCTATGGCCTGAGACAGCTTCCCATGGTGGTCAGAGCCACCTCTTCATCCCAAGGCCGAAGAGAGAGAGAGAGAGAGAGAGAGAGAGAGAGAGAGAGAGAGAGAGAGAGAGAGAGAGAGAGAGAGAGAGAGAGAGAGAGAGAGAGAGAGGAGAGAGAGGAGAGAGAGAGAGAAAATAAATGAGCCCTGGACATGGGCTGCCTTCATTTCCTGGGTTGGTTTGGGGGCTTTGTAGGTTCTCTGCTGCTCCGCTAAGTCATGTCTGTATTTCTCAGCTGTAGAGTAAGGGAGAGGAGTAATTTGGAGCTGTGTCTAGGCTACACAGGAGGAAAGAGCTTGCAGCCTGTGATGAATTAACTGCTTCAGTCCACGGCTTGCTTTCTTGAGACCCTTGAATGTCCTTCTGTCTTCCCATCATGACGAGTAACAGACTTCTGGGATGCAAGGTTCCCTACCAAACACAGGTTGTGGGGAGCCTCACACTCAGCCTGATTCTGCTCCTCTCTGCCCTGGCAAAGGCCACCCCAAGCCAACCCAGCCCATATTGGAGTCATGGTACCAGAAACAATGAACATGGATTTGGTCTTTCAAGAGTACCTTAAGGGAAGCTACCGAATTTTAATGAAAGAAAGTCACCAATGCCCCTTTGCTGATTTAGAGCTTCTACTTGTTACCCTAGATTTCCCTCCTGAAGTGCTTGGGGACCACGTGGAAGTTCTCACAATGCTGCCGCCATGCTCTGAGATTGGTCCAACAGCTCTGAGATGAGCATGTTGCAGGCCCGATTAATCCTCTTGGTAGATGGTCCTAAGGAAACTGAACATAAAATCTAGAGCCATTTACCTGGGGATTATATCAGTGAGCCCAACCTTGAGTTTAGTTGGCCTCTTGTTCAGTGTGATCAGAAACAATTCTTAGTATGGGGCAAGAGCAGCCTCTGCCACAAGGCTGTTGTCTGCTCATGGGTGCCATAGCCTAGAGGGCACAGGCAGGTATGCGTTTGCGTGTACGTGCACACACACACTCCTCAAAGACATATGCAAGACCTCTAAAAATGCCTGTCCATTTTTTTCTAAAAGCAGACTTTTCTTGCAACTGCCACATACAGTCAGCTTTGTGAGTCTAGCATCTGAGAATGGGACTCAATTTTTAAAAGTCCATAACCCATTAAAGTCCCACTGGAGACATTGCCCCACCTGTATAACTGCAGGAGGGACCAAAACTTTTTATTAAATTCCTCAAAAATCTAAGGGTTCCCAAACTTTATTTAAAAAAAAGGTATTTTGACTGTGAGGTTTTGGGGGTAGGAGGTGGGATATTGTTTCTGTTTTTCTGCTGGTACTGTCAGGAAAGATTTTTAATAAAACCAGGGTAGAACTATTGGCAATGCACTTCAGCATGTTTCTTCTCCAAAATGTGCCTCCCTCCCTCCCACTGATGGCCCCCTTGACATGAAGGTGACTTTGCCACTGCCAAGTGCCCTTTATTATTCTCTCCTTTTGTCTGCACATGTACCATGTACCCTTCAGGAGGGAAGAACTGGAGTGGAACCACCTCCTGCCCTGTAGAATGCAGTGCCGGGGAAGGGACCAACCCTAACAGGCGCCTTCCCTGGCAGGAAGTGAGTGAAGCAGCTCTGCTTCCGGCTCATGGGACAGGTTTTATACAGCAATAGCTTGGCTCACAGCCACCTAGCAGGGAGTCCTGCCTCCATTGTGGGGCTGCAGAATTAGTCTCCTCTTGACGCCTATGAGCATCCTTCTCCACACAGTCTCCCTCCCTTCCTCCCTCCCTCCCTCAACATTGAGCACTAAGATCACGGCTGCTACAGGACGGGCATGAAGCTGTCCTCCAGGGATTGGTATGTGGCAGTAGAAGACACTGAGCTGGGTGTGGGCTCGGGATATCGTGGTTTGGAAAAGAACTGTTCCTCAATGGGTCTGGAGCCTCCAGGAAAGAAGAACCAGTGCCGAGCAGTATGACAGCTCAAGATGATGGCAAAGTTCAGGGCCACCCTCCACGTGTGCTTGTCACACTTTAAAGCCATCGAAGGAACTGCTCCCCTCAAGTGTCTGGAAACACCCTCTGGCACAAGCTGGGTATAAGGTAATAGGTGGCAGAGACCTATCTGCAGACATTTTGCTGCATTCTAGGGGGTTCCTGTCCAGGCCTTGCTGCTGTATGCCATGGGCTCCACTGGGAACTAGGAGGGCTGTGATGGGTGTGCCCCGGAGCCCAGCCTAGACCTGGCTGTCCATTTCCAAGAGGAAGGACTGACATGAAATGTATATTTAAAATTTTTAAAATTGCAGATATTGTACATTTGAATTAAAGAAGCAATTAAACCACCCGTTGTTGCTGTTTGAAGATTGCTTATGAGAACCTCCTTTCTAGCATTTGAGGAGAGCATCCTACTTGTCTCCCATGGGACAAGGGTACCAGCAGCAGCCATCTTGACACTGTAAAGGTCAGGCAGCGCTAGGTATGGAATGAGCCTGTGTGCCTGGAATTGAAACCAGTCCTGGGAGTATTCGCAGACCCTATTGAAGTGATCCCCTGTCTGGGAGATACGGTGTGCCAAGTTCTCATGGTTATTGGCATTTTAAGCCTGTTTTGTGAGGTCCTAGATATTGTTTCAGTTTCCACACATTGCTCCAGGGTCCTAAATGGGTGGTGAGACTCTGTCCTCACACAGGACACAGTTAGTCCTTGGAGTCTTTACATGCTCTCCACTGGCCCTTCTGCCTTTCTGGTCATGCTCCTGGTCCACATGGGTCCCCCTCTGCCCTTCAACATAACTGGTCTTTCCACCTTTGTCCTAGGCTGGCTGCTGCAACACCTACCCTGTCCTCTGTAAGTTACAACTCCTTTTACTTTGTCTATGACATTGTCTGTCTTACCAGGTCCCTTCTTTAGTATCTGGGCTAAGCCTGAAGTGCAGGTACTTTATCCACCAACCTGCAGGAACAAGTTTGGGAAACACTTTCAGAAGTCCTGTCAAGTTTCAGTTGTAAGGCAGAAGTTGTCTACCTGGTCCTTCAGCCCACAAGACAATGAACTTAGTGCTAGGATAACTCTTGGAGCCTTATGGAGCCCAGTGCATGCCACTATGCCTTCTAGGGCATGGCAGGAAGGGCCTGGTAGGTGCCCCACCAGGTTTAGGTCTTTGCTCAGTAACTCAAGCATTTGATCGTGGCATGGGTGTTATTGCTTCAACTCCCTAAATCTACCTCAGCAGTCCTCTCTAGGACTATGGTGATATTGCCCTTAAGATCTTCATTGACATTTGAGTTTTGGTCACTTCAGGGAAATGAAGCGCCCCTGCCCTCCTGGTGGATAGCCAGACCTTTGACAAAACAGGCATGGGTGGTATTCCAGAAAGGATAAGGTAAGCCTCCCCGGGGTGTTTGGCAGCACATTATTCCTTCTAGCCACTACACCGAACACACCACCTCACCACAGCAAGTGCTACTCTCCTGCCTGAGGAATGTAGGGGCACACGACTTGAGGTACCTCTCAGCTTCATTGGGGTGTTTATCTCCAGTTTTTCCAAAAAGCATTCTGAAAGAACTTGAAGGAGGAGCCTGATTGTGTTGGATAAGGGAATGGGTAGTCATGGTATCTATGCTATTTGTGGCCACACATTGAGTGGACAGGGTCCAGGTTTCCTAGGGTGTGAGTCTCACCTGCATACAAGGTGACAAAGCCCAGCCAAATCAGACCTACTTGGGTAGCCCGGGGAAGGCTCATGAACAGAGATGAACCCAGGTACTTGAGAATCACTGAGACCTTCCTGGAATCCACACACATTCTTGGCCCTAAAAGCCTGAGTCTCATCTTCCTCCATGTTGTGGTCCTGAAAGGAATGCCTGCTTCACTTCAAGCTTGGGGTGGGCATTTGGGACATAGTTGGGGTTGGAAGGGCTGTCTACAAAAGCAGAGATCAGAGGTTAAGAGTCTGGACTCCTTATTGACATGTGATAGCAAAGTCCAATGTGCAAGCTATAGGCCCCTATCCAAGGCTAGGCTGCAAGGCCCTAGGAATTGCTTTGACAAGCCAATTCAAAGGTAGGTCATAACCCTTCTCACTACCCAACACAGAGATAGGCCGTACTTCACTAACCACCCACAGCAGTGCCCCAAGGCTTCCTAGACCCAGGTCCTACTATCTCTTAGTCAAGGCTGTACTTGGCCACTACCACATGTGCACACATTTCATATATTTCCAGGCCTTTGTCAAGTCTTCAACCCCTAAATTCCTCCCACCAGTACAGGCCCATTTCTCTCAAAAGTTACCTGGCATCCCACTAAAACTGGCCATTTTCTACTCTGGCCTCTATCCATATTGGCTAAGCTTGGCTGCTATCACCCTGGTCAGACCTGGTTTCTTGCAGCCTGAACAGTTTCCATAAATACAAGTTTCAGATTAGTCCCAGACTCATTATTTAGACGGAAAACCAGACCCAGGGAGCCTAAGTAGGTCTCACAACAGCTCACAACAGGACCAGTGTGCCTGGCCTTTAAGAGACACTTTCTAAAGCTGACCTGCCCACTTTCCCTTCAGGTTCTACTGGGGGCCTAGTCCTCAGCCTCCTGCCTCCTCATCCAGTGACAACTGAGGGTCCTAGCAGGCCATGCAGCTGTGTCAAGGTATGGAACTCTACCCTGAATAGAGAATTATGTCCCACCCTAGGTAGGGGCAGCTTGGACAAACATCTGTTCATTCTTATCCTTGGAAGCCAGGCAAGGACTCTGCTCTAGGAGGTGCCTCCACAGAGGCCACTTTGTACTTGGGACTGCTGATGCCCACATGCCTGAGAAGAGGAGGTGGGAGCCCATCTTACCCCCATTTAGGTGTCAACCAAAGTGTTGTGTGGTTATGGAGTAACTCCTGCCAGACTGGCTCTGATGCCTCTTACCTCTGGGAACTTGGGCAAGCAGTTGTTATAGATGTCTCCTCTGTAGCCATCTAACTATAGGACCTTGAGTAATGGCAGTGATATCCATTAGCCAATAGCTAGCCACTGGCCTGGCTTTGAACTCTCCAGAAGCTCTAAGGAAATTTATGGAAAAGACTAAGGGATGGCAGATGGGGACCTAGGACCTCCCCATATCCCTAACGAGGTTATGGCTCATTGGCCAATATTTTGCTGAATTATTTAGTCATTTAGCTAGCCCTTGTTATTTTAGTACAGAGATTCAGACACTGAGACTGGAATCCATTGCTAAGGTTATACAGAGCTAGATTCAAAAGCTTGAAGCTAAGCATAGTGACAATATACTTTTAATCCCAGTACTCAGGAGGCAGAGACGGGGCCAGCCTAGTATACACGCTGAGTTCTTAGGCCCCAGGTTATGCTTGGCTCATCTTTCCCTGTTAGCTGGAGATGCTGTCTGTGGAGGCAATAGGCAGGTTCCTAGTTGCCCTGCTCCTCAAGGATCAGTCTTTTGAGCCTAAAGAACAGGGGACTTCCTGGAGGAAGGAGGCACTTTCTAGGCACTGAGCTGAGAACCAGACCCAGGTCCCATGCTCAGCACTAGGGGGCAGCAATGAACCAGCAGGCCAGTAGTATGCCTGGCAGGCTCACTACTCCTTTGGCAGTAAGGAGTTTTTGTAGACCTTCTGAGTACTCCTTTAGGAGAAATGGAGCAATCTTGGGTATCTATCTGCTAGCACAGCAGTAGGAAGTCCCTAAGTGACTCCCAGGTTCCAGAGAGGAAGCCTGGCATTGACCTGAACCTATGAAGCGACAGCAAGACCTCCAAGGGCTGCTCGGCTGCCTTTTCATTTCTAATTTTGAATCGGAACTCAGGTCACTCCCACTCACCTAATAAGTTACTAACTATGCTCCTTACAGCGGACACAGGAAGCCCAGAGACACTGCTTTCTCCAGGCTGAGCTCTTCCTGTCTTTGGTCAGTGATCACTGTTGTTCTGCCGACCAGCCTGGTTCTTTGGGGACCAGGCATGACCACCAATAGAGTGTACTGGGCCCAGAGAGTCTAGGATTAGACTAGACCGTGTGTCCACCACAACCAGTCTAGCATGAGTGTCTTAGGCCATGTAGTCTCATTTAGACTTACCTTCCAGATATTAGCTGTTGATGCCCTGTGGTAACTTTTCCCTCTGCAGCCACATTCTACACTCCTGCTCTGCTGACTCCTCAGCCTGAGGTCCCTGCCTAGTCCTGTGGGCATATTAACCCCCCCTTCATGTTTTGCCTGTCCCCACCCCAACACTGCTGTGTCTCTTGAGGACAAGTCCTGAAATGTGCCCTGCTCAGCCACTTTTCCCTGATGGACCTCCTCAGCTCAGCTCAGTCTGCCTCTTCCATCAGGGCTATGCTCTTGCTTCCTCCCATGATGCAGGTCAGCATCTGTGTCCTTCTGACCTGCATGGTCAGGCAAGGTCTAGTTCTGACTTGCCTGGCTTCCCAGCACCCACACCACCTGACAACCCAGGGTGTTGCGTTAGTGGAGCAAGAGAAACAGAGTTGAGGGGGAGGCAGGGCTCCATGAGGACCGGCCTCAGTAAAGCTTGACGGGCCTCTGAGAAGAGGGTGACCTCTCAGTAAGGACCTCACCACACTAACAGTCATCAAGGCAGTAGTGGGGCCTCTATCTCCCTTGTGACCCTGCACCTTATGTCTCAGCATACTGCCCGGCTTTGGCCTCCTTGGACTCTAGCCTGTATGAACCAGGTGGGGCTGAGGTAGGAACTACTGCCTGGATGGCCCATGTAGGAGCCTGTCAGGCACAGCGAAAGCAAGTCTCTTCTGAGGCCTAGAGGGCCAGCAGGGTGGGAGGAGGGCTGGGAGCCACAGTGGGTTTGGGTACAGCCTCTCTGCAATATTGATGGCCCGTCAGTGCGGCCCTGATTCCTGTGCTTTCAGTTAAAAGGTTTCTGTTGTTGTAGCTTATGCAGTTGCTCTGTTGCTATGGAAACATGACATCAAAATGACGTTTCCCGTTTAAAAGCTTTTAACTAAATTCCTGCCTGTCAGATGTAGGCCCCATTTTGAGCGTGGAGCTGCCTCGAGCAAGCGAGTGAACAAGTGCACTGCCTCTCGCCCATGGTGCGCTGGCCAGGCCTGAGGCCCTGCCTGAGTGCCCTCCTTAACCCTGCAGGTGCCTCCAGCATGGCAGCAGCCGAAGTGCCTGGCTACCTTGTGTCTCCTCAGACCGAGAAGCATCGGCGGGCCCGCAACTGGACAGATGCCGAGATGCGCGGCCTCATGCTGGTCTGGGAGGAGTTCTTCGATGAGCTCAAGCAGACCAAGCGCAATGCCAAGGTGTATGAGAAGATGGCCAGCAAGCTCTTTGAGATGACTGGAGAGCGCCGGCTAGGCGAGGAGATCAAAATCAAAATCACCAACATGACCTTCCAGTACAGGTGAGCATGTGGGATGGTTGTGGGAGGGTCCAGGCCGGTTGTTCCACTCTTCGCCACTTTGTGCTCTGAGGCAGGGAGGATGTGTGTTGTCTGGGCTAGATGGTCCCACCTGTAGGTCAGAGCTCCACTCGGCGAGATCGCCTTCCAAAACCATTTGTGCAGCCTCCCATTGGGAAGATGGGGAAACTGAGGCCCACAAGCAAAAAACTGATGTGAACTCTCAAGTAGCAAGGCTGGGAGTGTCCTCAGCTTAACTTCCTGGGACTAGGGCTGGAGGTGCACCATCATGAGGATGATTCTAAGGCTGACATTAGATCCGCCTCCTACCTGCCATGATTCCACAGTAGACAAGTAGATTAGATCGTATGACCCTGCATCCTCAACTGAGACCACAGGGCACCAATTGGGCCTGGTTCTACCTGCCCTACCTACCACAAGTACCCAAGTTGGACGGAGTGTGGGGTTTCTTGTTTCATGCACGGAAACTGAAGCCAGAGTGAGAAGGAGGTTTGTCGCCCAGGCCTGGCTGACCCTGGTACTCTGAGACATGAGAGCTAGGTGAGCCCGGCCTCAGATTGGTAAAATGGGATTTTAGGGGGCTCCCCAGACAGCACAAACCTCTAGGTTGGGGACTCCCCAATCAATGTCTCTGACTTTGCTGCCTCTCAGTTTGACTGTCCTAGCTTGAAACCAAAGGAGAGCCCTAGGGTCGATGAGGTGGGGCGGGGGGGGGGGGGCGGGGAAGGGGAGACTGATACTGAGTTCATAGCCTGGAGCATCTCTGGCATCCAGGACAGAGCAGCTGTATTGGGTTTGACCTCTCTGGAGAGTCAAGTGCAGGGCAGGGATCACGGGCGGGCTGGAGACCGTGGACTTCAGAGGCATGAGAAAGTAGAGAGTGGGATGAAGGTCAAAGTATAGAGTGAAGGTTGTGTGCATGAGGCTCTTATGAGGGGAATGTCACAGTAGAAGTTGGAGAGGGGAGAGGGAGGACAGGAAAGAATCCTTCCCCAAAAGGCAGGCTCAATGGTCTGGGCCTGGGGCTGCCCAAGATTGTGTTCAGATCCCGTGAGGGGAGGTGCTCTCCAGGGCTCCCAGGTGTTCATCTGGTGAGTTGGGCAGATGGGGAGGCTGGTTCACACCCTGCCTTGCAGCGAGGTCCGCAGCCAGAATCCATGGAAGAAAGGAGCACTCATGCCCTCATCAGTAAAGAGATGCCCCAGGGAAGGGAGGGGGACCCCTGCTTGGCCTATGAATCCTGTGCCCCTGGGAGATATGGCCCAACAAGACCTTGGACAACCATGAGACCCCAAAACTCTATTTCTAACTGCTGCTTTGACTTATGAGGGCCATGGAAGAAGTGAGAGGGCCTCAAGCCCTCATTTCTGACCCCCAGTGCTGGCCCCCAACTGAGCCTGTAAGCAGAAACCCACAGCTCCAGCAGCTGCGCAGGCTTGCTGGCCTCAGAGTCATAATGTACGCCTCTGTCTTATGAGGAGAGAGTTGAGACCCTGTTGCCTGCAGGGACATGAAGGAAGAAGCCATGCCAAAGGCCGGCTTGCCTTACTCACGCCCACAGTCCTGTTCCAGTGCCTGGTGAAGAAGGGGTTGCTGGGGGAGATGAGGCACCACTGGTTGTTTTCCTTAGCTTCCCTTTGTCTAGCTGTATTATTCATTATTTATCTTGAAAGCCTCCCTCAGAGTCCTAGGGGAGGGATTCTGTCTCCATTCCTAGAGGCGGTTGTGAGGCAGGAGATGAGAATACACAGAGTACATGGAAAGGCCAGCCACTGCCGTCTAGGGGCAGGAGTCATAGCATGTCACAATTTACGAAGCACATGCAGACCATGACTCCTCATAGCTGACCAGTTTTTCATCCATCCATCCCTGACTTCACAGCAGTCTTTTGTTTTTTACAAGAGCTGTTTATATATTAAGGTTCTGACTTAAAGGAAATATGAGCAGGTAGCTGGGTTCCATAGAACATGATTTGTTGGAATACCACATGAGGCCCCCACACTGGAGGTAGACTTTCCCCATCTCTTCAAGGAGCAGGCTGGCTTAAGTGGAGCAGAGAAAACAGGGGCAGGGGTTCTCTAGAGAGGAGGAGCCTGTGTAGAAGGCTGATGTGGCCCTAATGGTAATAAGCTTCACCTTCCCTGTGTCCCCAGGTGGCTTGATGGTGCCTGCTATCGATTCAGAGCATTCTGCTCTGTTCCGTGTGGCCTGCCTCTGCTTTCTGATGCAGTCATGCCATGTGGTGAAGCCCCTAGGCCTTAGGTGCTACTCCCCAAGGCCAGCCTCTGCTTTGGTTAACCACAGTCTGTCCTGGGCAGCAGCCCCTTCTTATTGGCCATGCCTGTGCTGGGGCTCATTCAGCCAGCTCTCCATCTTCAGAGACGAGTGAGACGAGGGCCAAGGTGGCCCTGAGGGCTGAAATGCACCTATGTTGCCTCTTTCTCTGCAGACCAAACGTGTTCAACCAGCCTGGGTCCAGTCGCCCCAGTCATCCCTTCTCAGGGGATGACCAAGGACAGGGATGTGATAATCCTCTCAGTGAGATAGGACCTATCTGTTGGAGGAGACAGGGCATAGAGTCTTGAGAGCACCAGTCACACTGATCAGACCTTCAGCTTTGACACTAGTAGAGGGTGTGTGTGAGGCAATGTGAGATGGCACTGGCCAACCAGCCCCACGGTCTCTAGGCTGGCTGTGGGTTTGAGAGCTAGGTCAGGCTTAGCTCAGGACTTGAATGGCAGCAGCATTACATTGAGAACACATCTTCCTGGTAGGTTCCGCTGAGAACAATGTTGGAGCCTGGACCCCTGTTTACCAGACATTATTTTATTAAATCTTCCCTTTAGCTTTGTGAAGAAGGATTTACTTTTTCATCCCCATTTTACTAATGTAAAACGGGAAGGATCAGAGAGGTTAACGATACTGTCCAAGATCATAGTGTGTGTGCAAGATACAGGCTCAGAACTGTGAATATTGTTTTCCTGTGGCCCTGCTGTTCCCTCTCCTGGAAGCATCTTTGTAGACTACAACTGCTGCTGTGTCAGTATCTCACACAGTCTCATCACTGAAGGTTAACTTACATAAAAAGCATTGCAGTGAGTTTAGAGCCCACAGAAGAACAGAGACCACAGGAACCAGCCCCAAGCTCCCAGCACCTATGGGTACCTTTGTTCATGCTTGGGTTTCCTTTCTGACACCAAAGGCTGTACAGGTCCCAAAACCTCTACCTTCTGTCCAGTGTCACAGGGGCCCTAGAGCCTGGCTGATTTTGCTGAGGAAGACTCTGCTGGCCGAGAGTGGCTCCCGCCTGTGTTAGCATGGCTCCCTCTGAGGACCTAGACCCCTGAGTGCCACTCTGCCCAAGGGTCAGGCAGGACAGGCTTCACCTGCTGTTTCTCACCTTGGCTCTTGTGTCTCTCGTTTCAGGAAATTAAAATGCATGACAGATAGCGAGTCCGTCCCGCCGGACTGGCCCTATTACCTAGCCATTGATAGGATTCTGGCCAAGGTCCCTGAGTCCTGTGAGGGCAAACTGCCGGATGGCCAGCAACCGGGGCCCTCCACATCCCAGACTGAGGCGTCCCTGTCACCGTCTGCTAAGTCCACCCCTCTGTACTTACCGTATACCCAGTGCTCCTACGAAGGCCGCTTCGAGGACGATCGCTCCGACAGCTCCTCCAGCTTACTATCCCTTAAGTTCAGGTAGTGTGTATTTGCTCTCCCTCTCCTGACCCAGCACTGCCTTGGCATCCTCGCCCCCTGCCCTATTCCAATGCCCAGAGCAAGGGGCTGACAGTGGCACAGCGATGCTCTGGTCTCCTCGGCCCTGACCAACTGCACAGGCTGAGAGCTCTGGTGCCAATGGCTAGGTGGGGCTTGTCCAAGGCTCCATCACCT
Source organism: Tokudaia tokunoshimensis (assembly GCA_036184795.1). Lineage (NCBI taxonomy): Eukaryota > Metazoa > Chordata > Mammalia > Rodentia > Muridae > Tokudaia > Tokudaia tokunoshimensis. Next base: position 71,396,506 of record BTHU01000014.1, on the reverse strand, counting down.
CTTACCTGCATGGAAAGTTCTTTGACCTCTCTGACCCCTGACTCCCACCATAAAATGGGGATAAATCAGTATTCCTCAAGGAGAAAAGACACAGGGCCAGGCCACAAGCATGCCTTCCCTGCCAGCCAAATCCTAACATGGGCCCTTTCTTGGGTCTTCACCTCAGCAACAGGTCCTCACAACATGGAGATGTAGTTCTGACCCTCCTGAGCAGTGACTGGGCCTGTATTATCTGTCTTCTCTGGCATCACACTCCAGGCCTGTGCCTACAGGGTACTCACAGAGCCTCTGAGTTGAGGGACAAGTCAGAGACACCCCATAGCTTTGGACCATGGAGTCTAGAGCAGGCGCTTCTAAGGGATATTTAGGATGGGTTTCCAAGGTAAAAGAGGAGTCAGGCAGTTGAAGAAACTAGTAAATATGGCTTTGAGTTATGGGCTTTCAAGCCTATTTGACAACAGATAAGGTAGGAAAGGTGTCTCCATGGAGGTCTCAGAACTCAGTGTCCCTAGGGCTGGGAACATCTGCTTAATTCACCCTAAAAGCCCTTCTCCAGAGGGAATTTCTCACTGAAGGGGCCAGACCAAACTAGCAGAGAAGCCTGAGATTTATGGCCCATTGTTCTCATGGCTTACCGAGCCCAGTTCCCAGGCACAGCTGCCTGGGGCTCTGTCCCCAAGACTAGCTGATCTTCCACTTTGCTCAGAACATAGAGCACAGGCCAGACACTGGCACTTACCCGACTAGGCCTTAGGGTCTGGTAGGCTTTAACAGCTTCCTGTAGTCCAGCAAGGGCTTTTCGACTAGCAGAGTATCCATGGGGCATCTCCTGTGGAGGAACCCAGATGGCCTGTCTGACCCCCTCCTTCCCATTGCCAAAGGCATACTTGGAGACAGGGCTCAGGGTAGACCTTCATTCTGAACCCATTTCTTCATCTGTCATAGGCCAGTGGGGGCTATAGACTTCCCTTCCCTTAAGAGTACCAAGTACCACACAGTGCCCAGCATCTTTCTCTTTGCTGCTCCCTGGAGTAGGCTCTTCACCTGTGAGCACCCTCCACCAGCTCAGTGGACTTGGGGTGCTGTCATCATGTACCTATAGAGTCTATACTCTGGGCTGTGGATGGGTTTAGCACTGCCTGCTCCTCCCACATGCCAGCACTAGCTATCCCCTGCTGTTCTCTCTGCTGTGAGCTCTAACCCCTCCTCATCTCTATGAGCTGAGACCTGATATGGCTCCAGGGGCCTCAGTGTTCCTGTTTGTCCAGTGGGGTGTTTGGAAAGGTCTGGGGGCTCCCATGTTCCAGTCCCTGTGACCATCTTGTCTCTCCCTGACAGGTCAGAGGAACGCCCTGTGAAGAAACGCAAGGTGCGGAGCTGTCACCTACAGAAAAAGAAGCTGCGACTGCTGGAGGCTATGCTGGAGGAGCAGCGCAGGCTGAGCCGTGCCATGGAGGAGACGTGCCGGGAGGTGCGCCGTGTGTTGGACCAGCAGAACATCCTGCAGGTTCAGAGCCTGCAGCTTCAGGAGCGAATGATGAGCCTGCTGGAGAAGATCATCGCCAAGTCCAACGTCTAGGCCGTGGGGAGGATGCCAGGTGCCACACAGTCCTATCTCGAGTCCCACCCAGGCTCAGAGTCCTGCCCACCCAGGCAGGGTTCCGGCCTGGCCTCTGTTCTTCTCTGAAGGGCTTTCTAGGACTCCAGTGGCATTGGGAGACCTTGGGACCCCCATCTCCAGCATTAATGCCAGGGACTCCAGGATGACAGGTAGTGAGGAGGTCCCAGAAGCCACTCTCTAGTATAGTCACTGTCTGATACTTGAAACAGCTTTTGATATTAAATACACTTTCCATTATTGCCTGGAAGCCAGCTTTCCTCTCTTTGGTGTGAAGGGGAAGGGGAAGTGTTGGCTTGGACGATTCTCTTTGGTAGACAAAAGCAAATGCTATAGGTCAGAGGCAAGATGTCTGTGTGTGTGGGGGGGGGTGTCTTTCCTCCACAGAGTCTGTAGCAGCTACCCTAAGTACCCAGTTATCACAGTACTAACTCCACCCGGTCACCCTTGAGTGACTGTTTGGAGCTTCACACTGGCACAGGATCTAGCCGGCTCGTGCTGCTTATGCTCTCCTGGCCTGTTGATCTGAGTCCTGGTGATAGCAGTGGTGTGCTAAGTGAGGCATAGGTCCTGCTTTATGAAGCTTGAGTTCAGTCATCAGAGAAATGGTAGCCAGGGATGGTGAGTGCTCAAGGGAAAGGTTGGGCCTGCGACAGAAGGAACCAGATTCAGGTAGAGGTAGGGAAGAGTAGCACCTCATATGGGAACAGCCATTGCGAACAACACCTAGAGCACCTGATGCCAGCAGCCAGACCACGCAGAGCCATGCACTTCTGGAAAAAGTCTGTGTTTTCTCTAAACTTGTTGGGACGAGGCAGAAAGCTGAACAGTCTGTCGTCCTACTATATGAAAGGCTCTTCCCAGGCCCCCCTCACTGAATATCCATAGTTTCATTGGCTAGGCCTTGACTCTTTGACTGAGGCCACAGAGGAGACTGGAGGCAGGCCTGTCTGATTCACCCCTGGGAACCAGGGCCAATTGCAGCTCCAGAAGACCAGATTCAGTAGAGTTGGGTTAGATGTTTACATGTGGCAGTTTGCCCTGAGACTTAGAATATACTTCTAACATCAAGGGTGATAGTGAGGCTTTACCAAGCAGCTACCAGTCATCCCGATGTGAGGGTGCCAACTCTGTTGACTCTCCAGTAATGGTCAGTCAGACATGAGAGAGAGGCTGTGTCATCCAGATGGTGTGGAGGTCTACCCCAGGCTGCCTATGGGAAGGGCTGCATGTTTTGTACGGCTGAAACAGAGTAGCAGGCAGGGTCTGCCTTGCTCAGGTCCTCCGAGCTCTCAGGTCCTCTGCCCCCATGTAGGGCTCCTGAGTCCATGTCCTGTGGACTCTGCATTTTGCTGGCAACCACAGGCAGTGGGAAACATTCATTTACTGGTGCCATTGGAGCACCTGTCAATATCTGTGGTGTACATTATGCAGAGTGCCAGCTGTCCATGTGATGTCCCTGTGTCCTTAACCTGGCAGAGATCAAATAGTTGGCTTTGGGGCACTAGTACAAGTAACTACAGCCCTCTCCTGAAAAACAGTTGGATGGCTCCAGGAAGATGGGGAACTCAGGGGCATGAAGTACTTGAGAGCCAAGGCAAGGAGGCTGGCCTCCTGCCTTCTAGAGTTCATCTGCAGGCTTAGCTGCTTGGGGACCCCACCGAGGACAGTGATCTCCTGACATGCACCTGCCTGTCTTCATCCTGGGCCACTGAGGCTGGGCTGCCATGAGGTTCTTGAGCCTCAAGAGGGGATTTCCAGCCATCCAGAAGGAACAGTAGTGGTGTCTGAGAGGCCACTGAAGGTAAGCACTGGCTACCTGTGTCCTGAAGTTCCCCAGGGAAGGGACAGAATGAGGTTCAGGATAGAGCCAGTGTCTTCATGTCTAGACTCCAGTGTTCCAAAACCAAGGCACACTGCTGTTTTAGTGCTCAGGTATCAGCATCTTCACACTCTGATCTGGGAGCAGCCAACGTCTGAGAGGGCTGCAGCTGCTTATGTGCCCCCTCAACGCTCAGTGGAACTCAGCTGTTAACTGCCTGGTGTGTCCTTGTGAACTTCCTGGTGTCTTCTTTAGCTACTGGGTCATTCGAGGCGTAAAAGAACTCTGTTAGTAAACACTAAAACATCTGATCAGGTTCAGCCAAACATGAACACAGAAAACTAAACGCATCAAGTGCTTTCGCCGTTACTACCTGACCCTCTGACATCTAGAACCAGACACTGGGCAGCAAAGAAAGCTAAGGGACGGAATGAAGACATGACAGTTATCTTTATTTTCAGACAGCACTTTTGATGATGTAGAAGACCAAACACACAAAACCTCAAGCGCTTCAACTTAAAAATATTAAAATTGAGAATGAGAAATGAGTCCGCTCAACTGAGACCAGAGTAGTAGACTGCATGGCAGTGGATTCACCCAGAAAGACAGAGGCCATTGAGAAGACATGCAGTGTCATTGAAAGACGCAAGGCAGTACGCAGGTGTGGGTGGCCGAGTGTACCAGGAAGCCTCCAGAGAAAGTCTGCTCATTGTATTCATGTGACCCCAGGATGTTTCTGAAAGGACTGTAGATTTTGTTGTGAAATGATGAAAATTACATTTAAAGTCATATGAAACAAAGAATGAGGCCAAAGGCGAAGACTTGCTCAGTTGCTGGCAGAGTTGGGGCGCACAGCAGGAGCCTGTGATGGTGCTAATGAGAAATGTCACCCACAGTCTCACACAATCCGAATGCTCAGTCTCCAGGTGGTGGTGCTGTTTTCAAGGCTTAGGGACATGACCTTGTTGAAGAAGGTATGTCACTGAAAGCAGGTTTTGAGAATATAAGACTTGTGTGATTCCTAGTGAGCTCTGTCTGCTTCTTGTTTGTGGTTTAAGATGAGAGCTCCCAGGTGTCCCTGCCACCATGCCTGCTCACTGCCACACTTTCATGCTATGATGGTGATAGTCTCTTATCCCTCTGGAACCATAAGCCAAAATACTGTTCCTTCTATAAGTTGCCTTGGTCATGGAGGCTTATAACAGCAACAGGGAAGTTTGAGGGACTCAGAAACTGGGAAGAGTCTCAAGGACAGGATCTCAGCACTAGCTAAGGGGATTGTCACAGCCTCAAGGATCTATCTGAGGAGATATTCCTTTCTAAGCAGGAGCTCCACAACTCACACAGCGCCATAGCAAGAGCTCAGCATGTCACTGGATCATGGGAGGGTTTAGACCATCATTTCAGTGATCCTGGTGACTCAGAAAAGTGATGGAGGATCCCAGAGAACTTTGAAGAGTTCCAGACAGCAGCACCAGTACCTATAGAATAACTTATTAAAAAAATTAAACTTCTGACATGAAAATGTTACTTATTTCAGAACAATAAACCTATTATTACTTGTCACTATCAAGACCAATTGTATGAAAAATGTATTTTCCAAACAAGGTTTCAGCAAGAAGAGTGGCATTGTTTTATATTTGTATGAATCTCCGGCTCAAGGGAACCAGCTAGGGCTCCTCACACGTCTGTGTGTTCTGCAGCTGGGAGCGTTTTTGATTAAGTGCAGGATTCTATCCAGAAGTCTAACCTCACGGGAATAGTTACCTGGAAAGAAAAGACCTTCAAAGAACAAATCAGTATGGCTGTTCCAACTCTGTCCTATCTCAAACTTGAGAAGCAGGGAGATGGAATGTTTGTTTTTCTGGGGTGGAGATTGAACCCAGGGTCTCCTGCATGCTGGGCAAATGCTCATACACAGAGCCACTTCCCCCAAAGCCCCAAACTTTCCTTGAGACTCATCTTATGCTTCAATGGCTCTTTATCCTTCTGCATGTTTGGGTCCCAAGCAGGCATTTGGAAACAATTTTGGAAAATATTGTGCCCATAATGATACAACTGTCCCTAGTATTACAGCATGTCATCGATCGGATGCCGGATAGCTAGTCACCTTTGCCCACTCACTGGCAGGAAGACCTAAGGTGGGGAGTTCCAAAGCACACAGAGGTGGGAACGAGTATTTCCAAAGTCTGACTCTGACAGAAATGTGTGAAGTTTACTACCAATATCAACTGTTGCCACTGTTTCTCTTAAGGAACAGGTCTACCTCATTTCTCAGGAATATACCTACCAATGCCCTGGCCTGCCAGTATTCTTTCAAGGAATCTTTATAAGGTGCATTTTAAAACAGTACACACAGCTGCACACAGGCCTTTCCTTGGTCATCCCAATACACATGCATGACAAACGCCCTGCATTACGCTTTCCATCTCATCATCTCAAGGTTAAGTCTTAGACAGTCTGTCAGTCATCCTAGTGCCTTGTCGGGGTGCTTGAGCAGAACGGGTGGCTCACGCCTATAATCCCAGGACTCAGGAGGCTTAAGCAGAAAGCTTTCTGTGGATTTAAGACAGCAAAGCAAGAACTTGTTTTAAAAAAAAAAGAAAGAAAGAAAGAGAAAGAAAGGGAACATGCATATATCATATGAAAGGAAGAAGAGAAAGGTGCTGAATAAAATATTAATAAATGCCAGGCACAATAACCAAGCATGACTTCCTTAAGAAGGTCACTGCAAATTGCTTGGAAGTACTGGAAAAGGAAATTCTATGATTTTCTCAAGTCTCTCATGACTGTAAAACAGGAAGCCTGAAAGAACTTTTTTGAAGATTTATTTATTTATTTATTTATTTAATATATATGAGTACACTGTCACTCTCTTCAGACACAGGAGAACAGGGCATCTGATCCCATTACAGATGGCTGTGAGCCACCATGTAGTTGCTGGGAATTGAACTCAGGACCTCTAGAAGAGCACTCGGTGCTTTTAACTGCTGAGCCATCTTTCTAACCCCTGAAAGAGTTTTTTTAATTCTAAGAATTAATAAGGGGGAATATATAAAACTCCCCCTTTCATATTAGTAATAACCATAGCAGTACTGGGTAGGTAAATTCCATTTATAATAACATCAAAAAATTACAAAGTTGTGCTGTTCATGGTGACACAGGTCTTTGATCCCTACACTGGGAAAACAGAAGCAAACAAGTCTCTGAGTTTGAGGCTACCATGGTCTACATAGTAAGTTTCAAGCTAGCCATGGCTACATAGTGACACCCTTCCCAAAAGAAAGAGAAAAGCGAAGAAGAAGAAGAAGAAGAAGAAGAAGAAGAAGAAGAAGAAGAAGAAGAAGAAGAAGAAGAAGACGACTTTCGAGTTCCTTGAATAAATGATCCAATGAAGAATCACTGTGGAACACAGGAAGGAAGTCCAGCACAGGCACAGGCTATCCTCAAGGGAGGATGAGAAAGGAAATCCAGATGCAATCCCAATAGAGCCCAGCTTGTGGAGAAGGTGGAACCAAGACCAGAAGTAGGCATCTCACCAAGATGGAAGCTTTGTGGTGCCTCCCACTGAGAGTAGTTGCCAAGGTGCTGCCATTGTCTGCAGGGAATAGATGGAGGGAGAGATCCAGCTCGAAGCCCTGTTGATATTTCACAAGCTTGACAGAAGTGACCCTGATAGTGCTGAGCGGTGGCCCAGATATAAATGGTGAGATATGAGGCTGTGCTGAAATCATGACCTAAGACAACGTTACAGGTGAACAAGACTTAAAAGTTAATAATAGAGACATTCTAGAAGCTGTTTTAGAAAGAAGAAGAACCTTGGGTCTCAGAGATTTATGAGGAGGGTGACTTGGAAAGTAATTTGGTTATAAAAGTAAAAAAGATCAATTATGAAAGAGCTTTAAGCATCCAGGTGACATGGGTTGGACAAAGGGTTCTGTGTAAGATAGACTTCTTTGAGATAATGCAAGTACTGAAGCTTCTGGAAACTTCATGGGAGGAGCCTGGGTAGCCCTGCTCTAGTGATACCCATCCTGGCCCTGCTTCCTCCATGTGCTCTTCTGAGCAGACATTGGTCCTGAGTGTTCCTAGTGGATTCTTGTGTTATGGTAGTTGAGGAATGTTCCACATGCTGGAAACCACGTTTCCCGCAATCTCTACTTTGTGTTCTAGGACAAGCAGGGTCAAAGGTGAGGCCCACAGGGACAGGAGGTCAGAGTGTTGTTGGTCATGGGCATACAGATGGCCCAGGAGCTCCCATGTGCATGGTTATCCCCACTCCTCCCACTGGCACCCATTCCTAGTACCTCACTGTGAAGTCATGGACTCATCAGAAGCTCTACACAACAGGACATGCCTGGTGTCGAGTTGTCCCTGGAGATTGCCACCCAGGGCTGCTCCAATTCTGCGATGGCTTGGTTCTCCTTGAACTTCATCTCCCAATCTTGTCCCACAGAGGTTCAAGGTCCAGTTCCCACTATGGCATTTGCTACACATGCTCTCCCAGTGGGTGCTTGCTTACCTGTGACCCTGCAGTGGACGCATTTCCCCTGGTAGTAACAGGAATACAGAACTGGAACTGACCCAGGAGGCCCTTCCTGAAGGTGGCTTCTCCACAGTTAGGTGTGTTCTACCTCTGCCTGTGAGTGAAAACACAGGCTTAGTCAGAACCTGCAGCTTGTCCTGCCTCCAGGGACAGCTAACAGAGCATCCATGGCCATGTAGCATCCTGGGCATGGGGCCCTGGGGACCTGTGGAACATGGCATCTGACCTGAGAGGTGAGAACTGGATGTTCACTCATCAGGACAGCATCATGGCCCCTGTGAGGACAGCAGAAGGAAGCCATGGCCTGGCACCAGAGAGAGGGAGGGCATGAGGAGCCTCTTGAGAGAGGGACTTAGCTTCCCAGACTCAGCAGAGCAGGAGTGAGAGCAACGGCCAGCAGGGGACAGGGAGGCGCAAAGATCACACATGTCCATGCATGGCAAGTCTTCAAAGGGCTCCAAGTTGGGATAGCCCTGTGGGAGGCCAGGATGAAGGAAGACTCTAGGAATCACCAGGGCTGACCACTGCTCCCTTAGCCCCGTCCTCCTGTAAGTTATCCAGGCTGGAAGGAAGGCCAGTAAATCAAGCAGAACTTGTTACATTCCATGGAGATTCACTACATTAAACAACAACAACAACAACATCCCCACCATTACCACAACAAAACAAACAAAACCAAAAACATCCATTAAATGCAAGGCCTGTCCCAGAAAGAGCTTCTGTAAGCTTCTAGAACCTTTCCTATAATGTCACATTTATTCCCATAGTGTTAGATTGTAATATATCAAGCCATCCCTCCCACCCCACCCCCACCACCTTATTCAGTCCTGTCCTCAGTGTTGGGAGAAGGCTGGTGTCAACCTCTCACTACAGCCCACCTACTCAGGGCCAAGCTGCCTCCTCAGAGAACTGGGTTCACCACAGCCTATTGATGCCAGAAATTTAGATTCCAACTGTGTACCAGCCCCCTCCTCCCCTTCCTGTTTCCTTATTCAAAGAACTTTCAAGAGACTTTCCAAGTTCTGCTTAGGAACAGGGCAGCTCCCTGGGGCACCAGCTGGCATCTCGTGCAATTATCATTAAATTACAGAGACAATTTTAATTTCACAATAATTAGAAATATCAACTGCAGCTCCAGCCTTCGAAACTAATGGAATTTTAATGGGCAGCTGCTTAGGTTACAGCCCAAAATAGTAACGCTCAGCCGGGCAGAGCAGCTGGAGCCAGGGCCCTGGACAGGAGGCAAGCAAGGAGGAGCTGAGTACCTGGGAAGAACCTGGAGGTGGCTTATGGGGGTGGCTAGCCTGGCTAAACCCTCAACAGCCACCCTGAAGGGTGGGGAAGGAGCCTGCACAGTGGACCTGCATTTGGGACTTTATATCCACATGTATGACCCTAAGATACAACTTGGAGCCAGGCTTCAATGTTTGAACCAACGTCTCTGGCCCCAGATGGTGCTCTCTGGACAGGTCACTGCACAGCCATGCCTTAGTGCCTGGACTGTCGGGCCCCGGGGCCCCGGGAACCACAGTGCAGGGGTAGGAGGCTGAAGCTTGGATCCCGTGACTGTATCCTGACCGGAAGTGGAAGTAAACAGTCTCTTGTTGAGTAGAAGAGTTTACTTTTGATACAATCGGAATTACCTCATTTGCTTTTCTTTCATGGAGAAAGCTTCCTGTGTTCTTCAAAATCTTCACAGAGACCGTGGAACTATTTTCCCATATCCGGTCCCAGAAGCTGCAGTTGTGTCCAGGTCTCGGATCCGCCTTACATTCATTGCCGCGTGTGATGAACTGGACATTTGAGTTATTTTCCTGTAGTACTATCCTGTTCTTCCAGAACTATTTGTTTAAGACCGTTTCCTTCCTCTATTGGCTTTGTTGAGAGTGTTTCTGGGCTGCCGTGAGGGCCTTCTCCCCACTGCACGTGCCCTGGATCTTGGCCCTACAGCTTCATGGAGACTTGAGGTTGCATTGCAAAACAGTTAATCTTTCTTTCCTGAAAATCAGGGCTTACTATTTTGTATCTTTTGTATGTCTATATAGCTTTTAAATCACCTTGCCAATTTCTGCTCTCAGAAAGTCTGAGTTGTCTTTGACTCCACAGAGACACTTGGTGAAAAAACTCACTCTCTTTTCTCTCTTCCCTCCCTTCTTCCTCCCCTCTCTCCCTTCCTCCCTTCCTCTCTTCTTCCTTTCTCTCTGTCCCTCTTCCCCTAACCCCACTCTTTTGACAGAACCTTGCTCTGTAGTCCAGGCTAACCCCACTCGCTTGAGAGCCTCTGCCTGAGCTCCCAAGTGCTGTGTTTTCACAGGTTGCATAAACTGCAGTCTTCAGTCTCCCATCACCCAGACTCTGCGATCTCTGTATTGTCTCTGTGCTTGTCCTCCCCACCACCACCACCATCCCAACCCTCCTCCTCTTTCCCCTTTTTCTTCTTCAGTTTTTTTACACAGTAGCCTAGGCTGGCTCAGAGATTTTAGTGGTCCTCCTGCCTCAGCAACTGATTGCTGGAATTGTGCATATCAACTACTACACTGATTTTTAAATTTTATGCAATTCATTTCAAACTATCTTATCTCATATAAACCATTAAATTAAATTAATTTTTTTAAAATTTTATGTGTATGAGCATCTGACCTGAAAGTATGGCTACCTATCACATGCATGCAGTACCTGTAGAGACCAGAAGAGGGCATAGGATTCCCCAGGACAGGAGTTAGAGATGGTTGTAAACCACTGTATGGATGATGGACACCAAGCCCACATCCTCTGCCAGCGCTCTTAACCACTGAGCCATCTCTCCAGGCCCATAGGAGCAAAAGTTATAAATTATAACATTGCCTACATAAGGACTTTAGTTGTATATGATGAACTTTAATATATCGTGCCATTTACTTAAGATGTATTTCTAATTTCTCTGTGATTTCTCCTTTGTCCTATGGAATAGTTACATATTTGCTTCTTTTCTTTTTCATGCTGTTTAGGGGATATGATTATTGATTTCTAATGTAAAAAGAACATCCCATGCCACATGACTTTTGTTCTTTTAAAGTGAGTGCGACTGATGTTATGATCTGGTCTCTGTCCTCATGTGGCAAATGTTTTATGTGCACTTGAAAGTAATACACGTTCTAGCCATGTGTGGCGATGCACACTGTAACCCAAACACTTGGAAGGCACTTACCTGGCATGTACGAGGCCCTGGGTTCAAGGTCTAACACCACAAAAAGGAAAAGAGAATAACATGTCTTCCCTCTGCCTTCCCCATTTCTAGGATGTTTTCACTAAGTCAAGAACCATATCTTTCTTCTGCTCAACTTTTTTGTTTCTTAGTGTGTTTCTTTTCTCTGGATGCATCTGAGAATTTGACTTTTTTTTTCTTTTAGTTATTTCTGCCTGTTTACATTTTCTTTGCATTTATCCTGTTTGGGTTTATTAAGCTTTGGGATCTAGGGACTTTGGGGGCAGGGGGAGTTCAAAATTGAAAACAGTTGATTATAATTATTCATTTCTTTCCTCCCTGTCGGGATTCTGGTTCCATGTGTGACCACTTGTTCCCGGCGTTCAGGTCCCAGGTACTCTTTGCATGTTACTCCTTACTTTTTTGTTTTGTTGTTTTGTTTTTCAAGACATGGTTTCTCTGTGTAACAGAGCCCTGGCTGTCCTGGTTTTGCTTTGAAGACTAGACTGGCTTCAAACTCACAGAGATCTCCTTGCCTCTGACTCCCGAGTGCTGGGATTAAAAGCGTATGCCACCATACCTAGTTTATTTCTTACTCATAAAACAGTTCTTTTGTAATTTAATTTGGGTTGCTTCTAGTCGTCTAACTTCAGATTCACTGAAACTTTCTTTTGCAGTGCCTAGAAGTGCCAATACATTTTAAATTTGAATTAAGTTTTTTTTTTTAAATAGGGCCTCACTTTATAGCCCAAGCTGGTCTTGAACTTGAGACCTGCTTGCCTCAGCCTCATGAGTGCACATCACACCCAGCCACTTGCGCACATTGGCATTTCAGACACTGGTGGTTTCCAGGTTTTGGATTTTTGTTGCTGTTGAGTTTCTGTTTATCTTCTCCCATACCATCTTTTCATGTGTTGTGTTCATCTCCATCTGGGAATTCTTTGACACAGCCCTCGTGTGTTACGTGCCCACTGACGTCAACTGCTGGACTATGAGGACTCCACATGGCCGACACATCCCACAATGATAGTTGGTAGGTTTTGTTTCTGTGCTGGAAGCATCTCGAGTCAATGTGTATCACATTGGACCTTCTAACCAGTCTCAGAGACACCAGAGGAATATCCAGAGTGCTGCTAATGCAATCAGATCTGATTCAGATGATATTCAAGATGCCTCAGAAGAGGGAAGCAAGGCAGTGGAATGTTCTGAGTTGCAGAATGTTGTTCCTCGAAGAGCAGGCCAGGGTTGCTACTTCTTTGCATAGTTTCTGACTTTTGTCCCACGGCAGACGCTGGAGGTGAGTAAACTGGAGGCCGAGGTGGCTCTGTTGATGGCTTCGCCTCATGTGCCACAGAAGCAGTCCTCTTTCTGGTGGACTCATCAGTGCTTTGCATGGTGCTGTGACTGCTGCTTTCGGAATGCTTGCTTCACTTTGGACTTGACTTGCATTGCCCTGGGACCCCAGAAGACGTAGAGATTTGCGGTCTCCAAATCTCCTCTCCATGCCTAACTTTGCCTCTTCTTGTCAGCACATGGGGTTGGGTAGCTGAGGACACTGGTCGTGTGGACTAGCTTCTTCTTCAGCCAGTCACCATGGCACACGTCCCCAGGACATGCAGCTTCACATAACTCCTCCACTCTGCTATGGAGACATAAACCCAGGCTGCTGAAGCAGGCAAAAGAGGGCCTGGCCCTGCCCTCTAGACTACTTCTCCAGTAGGAAGTCCTGTGAATCTGCTCTTTGGGCCTTCAGAGGAAGAGGTTCCTTTTGCTCCCCTGTTCTGCTCCACACAGTACACTGAAAGTAAGGTCCTGTCATTTTTACCTGTGATTGTCTCAGAGGTGCAGCCTTTGGACAATGAAGCATCTTCCTGCTGTGACCTGGACCATGTAAGCCATGAATCGTTTTATTCAAAAGGATCTAATTACTTTCTAAAAACCAAATACACGTGACTGAAGAGATAGCGCAGTGGTTAAGAGTACTTACTGATCTTGCAGAGAAACCTGGATTCAGTTTCCAGCACTTACAAGGGAGTTTATAACCACCTGTAACTCCAGTTCCAAAGGCTCAAACACCACAGACTTTCTCAGGCACCTGTACTCATGTGCTGCAGATAAATTCACAATTCTCATAAGTGAATATAAACAGTAACAAAAGGGTTGTCAAGGGGCGTGCTCTTGACTTCATGGCCTCAGGTCAAGGAAAAGATACCCAGGCCAAGACCAGACTGGCACCTTAAAGCCTTTGTATGATGGGTCCCCTGCAGAGTTTGACTTTGTTGTGTGGAAGTGTGGCTCTGGGATTACAGTAACTCAGCAATGGCAGTTGAGGGGTTCTGCATGTGCCCAAAAGGTGGGACATCTCTAGTCAACATGTGTCCTCTGCCTTTCTCACCATTCCCAGACCCACAGAGGGAATGGCAACCTAGTGCTTTAAGAGCACAGGGTCGAGATGCATAGCAAGGGGAGGAGATGCAGCCTCACAGCTTCCGAGAGATAAGTCTTGGCTTGCAAAGAGCATGAAGTCCTGTTTCAGTGCCCTCAGTTTCTGTCACTTGATGTGTGATTGCTGTTGATAGCACTAGCCAAGGCTTCCGCAAAAAGGCGAAGGAGAAAGACAAGGGGACAAATGTAAAGTGCCTTTTTAATTGGAGAGAGAGTCGCTTCTCTGTCTTGGGAAAAACCTTCGTGTGACACAGGTAAGGAAGTGGAAATATCTGCATTCTTTTGAGGGAGAGGAGTCACATCAAAATGATTGCCAAGGCTTATGCACAGACCTCTCACTGCAGTTTTTAGTGATGGCAAGTTCAGCTGGAGAGGGACTCGAGTAAATTAATGTTCTCCTTTCTTAGAAGAGTATTTCAGGGATGGAGAGATGGCTCAGTGGTTAAGAGCACTGTCTGCTTTTGCAGAGGACCCCAGTTCAGTTCCCAGCACTGACATGGTGGGTGGGTCACCATCATCTGCATCTTCATTTCCCTCTTCCTGCCTCCACTGATGCTGCACACACATGGCACATAGATATCCATGCAGGCAAAACATAAATAAATAAATCTATCTTTAATGTCTCAAAGGCAAGGCAGAACGGTATATATATATATATATATATATATATATATATATATATATATATATATAAATATCTGTCACACACCATCAACCAGGAGACAGGAGCAGGAGGAGCAGGAGTTCAAGGTCATTCTCAGCTATAAAACAGCTTATAAATCTTAGCACCGGCACATCTGAAGGATGATTTCAGGCGCATCGTGTTAGGAACACTGTGTGGATCTTATACGCAGTAGTGAGCTTTTGTGCTATATGTCATAATGATTTCTATGAGAGTATGCATAGGCAGTAATATTTTCTGTGATAACCATGTCATTGGCAACCTCATGATGGGGTCTAACTATGATATACAAAATGAGTCTCTTTCCCAGCTATAAACATTTGCTTGAACAATTTAATTGATGGTGTCCTTGCATCTGCCTCAACCAGGAAAAGCATCTCAAAATGGAAAATGGAGCATAGATTATGAGGGGAATGTGGGACTCTAACAGCATAATTACTGGGTTTGCCGAAATGAATTCAGAAGAAGTTACTTGGGGAAGCAAGGTCCAATTGCTGCTGAATCCAGTGGGTCCTGCAACCACTCACCCAGCCAGCTGACCCACAGTAAGGTATTAGTTCCAATATTTTGCCATTGGTTCATTAGATGAATATAGCTAAATTTAGGTTTTGGGGGGGAGAGGGGACTGACAGGCTCCATTGCTTTTGAGGTGGAACATTGTGGTGAAAGGACAGATGTGACAGAGGAGGTTGCTCACCTTACCTCATGGCAACCACAGGACAAAAAGAGAGAAGGGAGGGGCCGGAGGCACGTCCTTTTAAGACACACACCACCAGGAACCTACCTCCTCTAACCAGGCCCCACCTCCTTTTAATCCAGTCAACTATAAATGCATCAACGGAGCAACCAATAGCCATCATGGCTATGGGGCCGCCATAGAGCATCCGTGGGGCAGAGACAAGCTGAGGGCTTTGAGGGGCTCATCATGAGAATGAAGTACACGCCCTGGGTTAAATAACTTTTTCATCTGCAAGAGGGTGTGAAGGTCTGAAGTGCAGGAGATTGAGGCCCCAGTTGGTACTAAATCCACCTGGTCTCTTGCTTGTCCTTGCCAAGAACACAGATCAAGGAAAGAATGGGGTTCTGGGGCAGAAAGAGACAAAGTTAAAGTTTGAGCCCTCAGATCCCCTTGGGAGAGGCAGCCTGCACTCCTTTTAAGTTTTCAGTGATCCTGTTGTGCTGTTTTATAGCCTCTTTCACCCCTGGAAGGTTCTAGCTCCAAGGACACATGCTCTCACTTGCTCTCAGGTACCTATAGGAGTTCCTGTGGAAGGATGCTTTGCCAGGTGATGGTGACATTGCCTGGGACCCCAGCCATGATTCCCATTTTCCACAAGACTGGTCCCCTGCCAGAAGGTAGGGCAGGTAGGTGCTCATCTCTCTTTCATCCAAAACCCTCTATACACAACCTTTTCCAAACTGTCAGCCTGGCCAGGACTGTGTCCCTGTGCAGGGACCATTGGTTTCTTTGGGAAGGCTCTGGGCCTCCTCCTGGGATATGGGAGGGAATAGGCTTCTGGGTTTTCTTGTCCCTGAGGACACAGGGCATAGCTTTGTCTATCTCCCATCAACCCCCAGCTTCACAATAAAGAGAGTCCTAAAAGCACACCTGGACAATATGTTTGGGCTTTGATTGTCACAGTCAAGCCTCCCCAGCTTCAGGAGCTAATGAGGTCTGCTACTAAAAGGAGACACCTGTGAGTATGGAGAGCTCAGATGTAAAAGATGCTGTCCCTGTCCAGCATGGAGTCCTGGTCACTCATGAGCCCATAGAAGGGAGAGAGGTCAATCATCATGTTTATCAGACTGAGGGCTTTCTCAGGAATGTTGTCAGGGCTAAGCTAGGCCTGGGAAACTGGATGCTTAGACCGTCAAGATAGCATGGCTTCAAGTCCTGCTGTCATCTGCTTCCTAACCTTAAATCCGACAGGGACTGCTGTCAGCATTCCAGTGAAGTCAATATATGTAGATGTGCTATCAAGGGACCTCATCGGAGTCAAAAGGTCTCTAATTTGATGAGATGATTAAGGTTGACTCTGGGGTGTGGGGGATACACACTAGGAAAGGGAGAGACATCTGGACCAAAGCACTGGTCCCACTTCACTTGGCTGTTAAGTGTCAAGTAATGGTGGGCACAACACCAGCAGGTGTCTTGCCTTGGCCATGCTCAGGATAGAATGGTGCTGCATGTCCTTAAAGGTTCCGTGGGCCTGACCTCCTGACACATTTCCCTGGCGTTCCAATCCCTTCTCCACCTTTGCAGGCAGGAGGTGTAATTTGTTCCTATCGGGGGATCAGATAATTCAAGGGTCTCTGCCCCAGTCCCTTGGTGACAAGGAACAGAAAGGAGAAGGACTTACAAAACGGATTCCTCCAGATCATCTCCTCATGGAAGAGGAACATCATGCAGTCTGTTTATAGGGCATCTGAGTCCATATAAGCAGGGTTAGGACCTCTGGGATTTTCAGCCTCCCTCCTGTGCAGGCAGAACAACTCTTATTTAATGTGTGGAAAGAATATTTGGTCCATTTCAGCCCTACATTCATCTCCCCACACCCAGTTTTAACCTCTAATCTGTCTTAAATCTGTAATTTCTACTACACGTACCTTCATGTCATCCCTAATAATCTCTAGATTTACTAACCAAGGTAATACAAAATGTTCTTGAGGTCTCCCCTTCCCAGACATGACATCCATACACCTAGCTCATATATTCTACGGATGGGTAACTCCTGGGCTGAGCTTGAGGCTGCATTGAAGGTCCCTACTGTTGCTTGGAGCATCTTCCCTTATTATTTGGATCTTGTCTTGGAAGGCTCTAAGAACAGTACCAGAAGGAGGGGTGGGAATTTGTCCCTGGGGTGGGGAGGATAGGCTTCTTCCTGGTTTGGAAGGTTTTGCCATATGTCATTTAAGTTGGGATGTGGAGGAGAACTAGGACACATGCATTCGTCCTTCCCAGAAAGTAATTTCTGTTTTTCTGAGTTTTTGTAGGGCAAGGATAGACATGCATCTCACTGAACAGTTAATGAAGATTGATGTCCTGATTACATTGCCTTCTCTATAAGGAAAAGGTTAAAAAGCAGACTTTTCTTAGTCTAAATTTAAAGGTCTTTTTGAGGTAAGCCTGTCCATTCTGCTTGGGCACTGTTGTTAGCAGCCATCTTTATTTAGGTGTAATGTGCCAACTTCTTTCAGAAATCTGAACCGTGCTTCGGGTGGTGAATAGTATCTGGTTCCAACTTGTTTTTTCTTCCAGACTTAAAAATTAAATTAAAGGATGTGTTTATTTTTTTTATTTATGTACATGTGTGAATTTGTGTACAGCATGTGTATGTGGGAGCCCATGGAGCCCAGAAGAGAGATACTTTGGAACTGAATTCAAAGGCAGTTGTAAGCCAACTGATGTAGGTGCTGGGAACTAAATCCTGGTCCTCTCTAAGAAAAATAAGTACCCTGACAGTGAGCCGTCTCTCAGCCTTTCTTTTCTTTCTAGCTCATTCAGTCCCTGAGTTTGAAGGGATATAGTGGGAATTCTAGTGGGCAGGTTTAGACAAGGAGCCTTGGAACCTAAGAGAAAGCCAAGAAGAGAGACCCAGCACATAGTTTTTGATGAAGTGATCCTTAGTGTCCATGGTGGGAATGTCACTGCCCCTTCCCTGGTTTGGTAGCTCATTTCATGAGGAACTATGTAAATTCTCAGCAAGCATTTGGTCCAAGAAAGTTTAGTCTCTAGGGTTGGCACAGTGCTTTGTCATTTAAGGAATCTTATTCATACTCTTCCAACCTTACCTGAGGAATGAGGCTATCAAAGCATATGGTAATCCCAGTTAGTGTCTGTGTTGGTTAGTCTTATGTCAACCAGAAACAAGCTAGAGTTATCTGAAAGGAGGGAAGCTCAGTTGAGAAATGCCTCCATTAGATTGGGTTGTAGACTTGCCTATAGGGAATTTTCTTTAATTACTGATTGATGGGTGGTGTTATCCCAGGACTAGTGGTCCTAGGTTCTATAAGAAAGTAGAGGGAGCAAGCTAATAAGTGGTACCCTCCATGGCCTCTGCATCAGCTCCTTCCTCCAGGTTCTTACCCTGTTTGAGTTCATGTCCTGACTTCCTTCAACAATGAACAGTGATATGAAAGTGTAAGCTGAATAAACCTTGTCCTTCCCAAGATTCTTTGGTTATGGCATTTTATTACAGCAACAGTAACCTTAACTAAGATAGTACCCAAGTTTCTGTTTTGTGTTAGCTCAAATCTCAGGACCAAATTCTTAGAGTATTATTATTACATAGTTGGCTGTAGCACTGGGGAGGAGGGACGTATCCACCAATTAGTGAGGTGATCCACAGTAACCATTAATCAGCCACCTATCTCAGGCATCTCAGTAAAGTGTACCTGGATACCTCAGAATGGCCTGAGCCCAGAATTTTTTTCTCCTGCAAGCTGTTTGTGAAGGTTCTGATTATGAATTCTGCAAGAGGTCACACAACTAATGATGACTATTTCACTATAGCACTATAGCATAAATCCATATATATATTATGTATATATTATATATACATATACATTTTATACATGCATACATACATACATAAGTCCCTAGAATAGCTGCACACATTCTGTGACTTCTTTCATATAACTGAGACCAGGACTTTTATTACTGATATGGATAATGTTTCCCTCCCCATTAGGTAGATCCCATTTCCCTTCTACTATTTTGATAACTCTTATGTCAGTTAATTGTTATTCTTCCACTCCTGAAATATTCTTTTAGTTTAAAAAATGATTTTATTTTTATTTTGTGTGCAATGGTGTTTTGCCATAATGTGTATCTGTGCAATGGTGTCAGGTCTCCTGGACCTGGAGTTACACATAGTTGTGAGCTGCCATGTGTGTGCATGGGAATTGGACCTGGACCTCTAGACAAGCAGCCAGTGCTCTTAGCCATGGAGCCATTTCTCTAGCTCCACCTGAACATTTTGAAGTGGTTATGGTTTGGGGAAGATGAGAATAAAAGGATGTGTACAAAGTGTAAATTCTATTCCAGCTTCTCTTGCCATTTCATCAGCCAGTCTCTCTCCCTAGGTCTCTAACCTGTGTCCCCTTTGATGCCAGGGGGTTTGTACAATGACAGTTTCCTCAGAGAGCTGGAAGTTCTCCAGTATCTCAGCAATTACTTTCTTGTGTATCAATTTCTTTGCTTTTCTGTTAATTAACCCTACTTGTGTTCAGATTTCGCCCAAAGTATGAACTGCTACAAATGTATATTTGGGGACTGGAGCAATGGCTCAGTAGATAGCAGCTTCCACAGAAGACCCAGATTTGGTTTCCAGAACCAGTGTCTTAACTGACGATCATCTGTAACTCCAGTGTCCAGAGGCTTCTGTCTCCTCATCTGACCTCCTCAGGTACCAGGCACATACACACACACACACACACACACACACACACCAGGAAAAATACCTAAATGCATAGCTGGAGTCAGTACAATACCCCCTCATTTATAAGGGCCTGGTATAAAGCATATAACTCAAATGTCTGGGGAGGCCAGTTCTTTGTCATTCAGTATTTTTTTTTTTTTTTTTTTTTTTTTTTTTGGTTTTTCGAGGCAGGGTTTCTCTGTGTAGCCCTGGCTGTCCTGGAACTCACTCTGTAGACCAGGCTGGCCTCGAACTCAGAAATCTGCCTGCCTCTGCCTCCCAAGTGCTGGGATTAAAGGCGTGCGCCACCACCGCCCGGCCATTCAGTATTTTTTAAATTTAATTCTGTTGATCTCAGAATACCTATGATGTCTTTCCCCTGAGTTACACAGAAGGACCCCATCTATCCATAGTTTGTCTTCCTGAAGAAAGAGATCTTGCTCATATTAGGACAGACAAATCAGTCAAATTTAAACAAGAATGTTCTATGGGCCCAGAAGGGTCCCTGTGCTCAGGAATTCTGCAGGGTTGTTAGTGACTCAGATGGAATCATCCTTCTCTGGAGGAATAGCTTTACTCTCCATGTCTTCTAGCCATCTCCCAGCTGTCTGCGGGTGCGTATCTTACTTGAAGAGCAATGCACACAATTAAACAGCTGCAAAGGTTTCTTTTCATCTTTCTTTCACAGGGGCTACTGATTGAATGCGTTCCAGCCATCTTTCTTACACTGGGTCTGACAACTCTGACAAGTCGGCTGTGGTTGTCTTTTCCCATGACCCCGAGAGAGTGCTCCAAGCACACTAGCTTTGTCTCTCTTACAAAGAGATGAAAAGGCTCTTCCAGAGAGGGCAAGGCTGTTGCGGGGCAGGCACTAATTCCTGCTTAATTCTATGGGCTTAATTTCCTTTGTCTCCTCCAGCAGAGGCTGGGGTTCCTAGTCTAGGATCTGTGTGTGAGACTTTGGTTTGATAGTGTAGGCATCAATCCAGAGTCCGCAGCACTCCACTAGTCTCAAGTGTTTTAAGTCCTTTCTTGGTTTTGGAGACCAGGGTGTAGGCATGAATGCCTTGTATCCTAAGAGGAAAAGAGTGGAGGAGAGACCCACAATACAGTTTTTGATAAATTGCTCTTTAGTCCCAGTGGTGTGAAAGTGGTAAGAGACTTCAGTGAACCCCCCAGGAGTGTGGTCATCTATATTGTTACTTTCTTCCAGTCTCTTGATCTTCCCATTCAAAGGCAAACAAATCCCTACTTTCCTCTGCCAAATACAAGCCCAGAAATCATCTTCAAGGTTGACTACACTGAGCCATTTTGACCATAAGGAATCTCTGACAAGAGGGTGGAGGTGTTTTGGGAGCACGACTCTGAGCCATCTGGTTTATAGCTTCACGTCTAGACTAGTGGATTAGTCTGTTCTCCTTACAGAGAATATTGGGGTGTTTTCTTGGGATTCGGGGCCTCCATCCTCAGGAAGGCTGTTGCTAATTGGAGTCAACCTTTTCTTCCCTTCCTGAGGAACTGCATGCCTCTTTCTTTTAACTGTTTCTTTCAACTGTGCTATAAAGCTGATCTGAAGAGGAACAACCATCAGCCATGCCTATCTCCCTGTTTAAACTCAGGGTTCATTTTATCGTCCGCCTTAGCAATTTGAAGCCATAAAGACAAAGTTCAGCTCAGTCTGTTTGCAGTCCCTATCTTCTACTGAGTCTTTAGTTTCTTCCCAAGAGGTTTATCCCTGCCTCCAAGACCAGAAACAAATAAATGTAGATTGTCTACAAAAAGAGAGAGAGAGGAGGAGGAGAAAACAGAGAAGGGCAGCCTAGAATTTATAAAAAAGAATCTTTTTTAAATTTTAAACTTTTGAAAATGTCACAAGTACTTTATTACACCGTTTCATCCCTCCCCCTCTTTCCAACTCTTCCTACCTTCCCTTATCTAGGGAGAGGGCCTCATGTGATTTCCTACATTCACACTGGAATGTCAACTGGTGTTGCCATTGTATGGGTCTTGTTCAGGTGACCATATTGTTGAGATCTCATGGGTGCAGCTTCTCTGTCATATATAAAAGACATGATTTCACAGCAGATTTCCTGGTCCTTTGGCTCATAATCTTTCTGCCCCCTTCTGCAGTGTTGCCTGAGGCTTAGGTGTAGGGTTTGTATTGTGCATGTATTGTTTGGGGCAAGGCACCCAAGGTCAATTGTTCTCTGCATTTTGACCAGTTGTGGATTTCTGTAATAGTTTCAATCTGCTAAAGGGAGTTTCAGTGATGAGGAGTGAGAGCTATACTTTAAATATTAGAACACAGTTAGAAATTATACTGGCTTAGGCAAGTGACAGTAGTAAGTTCTCTTACAGGGTCCACAGCCTTCCAGCCATAGATAGTTGGCTAGATTTACTTTTATTGATGGGCCTTAAGTCCAGTAAGATATAAGTGTCACTATTAGATCCCTGGATTCGTGTGTGTGTGTGTGTGTGTGTGTGTGTGTGTGTGTGTGAGTGTGTGTGTGTGTGTCTTACTGTACTAGTCTGTTAAGTTCCAAACCTGGGGCAAACAACGAGGTAACTAAAGCTGACCTAGCTTCCGGGTTCTCCAAGCATCCTTCATTCACAGGTATCTAAGCAAGCCCAAAAGCTAGAGGGTAGATGGTAATCTTGATGCTAGAGAATCATCCCCAAGTCCTAACTCCTCAGCACCCATGATGAGCTTGGCTCTGGGCAGCCCCACCCATGACTTTTTGCTTTCCCCAACTACAACTCTCCAGGCTAGGATGCAGCTGGTGACTTTAAAGTCCTACATCCCTTTAGACTCCATAAGGGTATAGTGGGTTATGTCTACAGGAGTTCTACCATTGACAAGTCTCTACTGGGGCCTCAAGACCATCCAAGATATCTCTGGAATCTGAGTGGAGGCCACCATAGGCCTCAGCTGTGTCTTCTACAAGGCTTAGTTTAGCCTTTGATCCTGATCACTTCTCATTAGGCAACACTTGCCAACCTTGTTCCTTTGTGACAAAGGGTCCAACACATAAACTTTGGGGAACACACTGAATCCCTTCTAACTTCTAGCCAAGTGCATATTCCAGTTCTGCCCCTACCCCACTGGACACAAAGCTCAGTGAGAAGACTCTTCTGGAGACTAGAGATGCTTCTCAGGGACAAAGCTGTCACCTCAGATTTCATGGGACAGCAGGTCATGGTTAGTAGCTCACATTAGGAAGTCACTAGGAAACCAAATGCAGTATTTTTGTTCCTGGCTCTTGTTGCTGTTTTGTGCTGTTAGGGATGGACCCAGAATCCTGCATATTCCAGGAAAGTGTTCCTATCTTTGAAGCTAACTTCCTACTCCCAAACACAACAGCAGCAATAAGATACTGTTCCCCTAAATTCCTCATCTCCAGGGAACTTATGCATGCAGCCCTTCCCTATGCCGCCAGCATGAGATGCAGCTACTCTACCTCAAAGCTCTCACAGGACCACCATCATGAGGGTTGGTCACCAGAGAGCAGCAGTTAAAGCATCTATGGCTGTCTTTTTGAGGTGCTTTCTGATTTACTTCACCTTGCTTTTTCACATAGCCCAGGCTGGCCTTGGGCTCATTATATAGAATGCCTTCACCTGCTGATCCGCTTGCCTCTGCCTGGAGGTCCCATGTTTACAGCTGTCTGCTGCCATGCCCAGCAATTCTGGTCACTTTCCAGTGTGATACTGATAGCATGGATGGGTCCCTTAAGAGCATTTCAAAGTGGGATTGGCACAGGATGCTGATGTCCTCATGCATGTGGACATCCGCCTGTTCTGCTTTGTGAAATTGCACCAGACCTGGACCTCCAGGAGCACCCTGTCCCCCATCCTTCAGCTTCTGAGACCCAAGAGAAATAAAAAGCTTCACGCAGGAGCAGTCTGCTGTAGTTAATGATTCTGTGTTCTGCTCAGCAACAACAATATGGCCTATTAATTGATGCATCTTCTATTTGGTAACAGTCTTCCTAATTAACACAGGCTCTATTTAGTAACAGTATGTCCTACTTAATTTCTTTCATGTGTTCTGGTGAAAAACATGCTTCATTTAATATATTTCATCTGTTTATTCCTCATGAATTTTGTAACAGGGTGCAGCTGGTGTTATCTACAGACCATGGAAGAGGAGTGATCCAATGGAGGGCTTTCCAGACTGGGGAGCCTGAGATCTTGAGCCAGCATTTTAGGAAAGGGCCAGGGGGGTCCAATCAACTACACGGCGTGCGTGTGCGTGCGTGCGTGCGTGCGTGCGTGTGTGCGTGTGTGTGTGTGTGTGTGTTCGGGGGATCTGGCAAGGGGTGTACCTCAGCTGGACTTGGGGTTCTTAGCTACTGTTTTCTAAGTTCCTCATGTCTTCTTTCTACCTTTAAAGTCACCAAGTCCCCAGCAAGCCTTTGGCTGTCTTTTCATGGGGTGGCCTCTGTACCTGCTTTCAAACCTGCTCCCTACTTTATAGTGCTAAGGCCCTAGTTTTTGTCCCTCCTCCCTGGCCAAGGGCTCTGCCAGGAGCGTGAATGGCAATCACACCTGCTGACCAGCTAGTTACAGCTTCTCTAGCCATATGCTTGCCTGTATGGACACTGTCTCTACATCCTAGCTGTCCCACAGTACTGGGGGAGTGTTCAGAAGCACTTTGATATATAACATCTCTGTGTTTGGAGTATGTATGTGGCTTTGTGGGGGCAGCACTGCACAGCTGCCTTGCTTATGTAACCCTTCAGTGATAGGCATAGTCTGGTAGGTGCCCAGGGGTTATGGGTAAGGGGGAGGATAAGAGCTGGTTTCAGAGGACAACCCCAGAGTTGAGCCTCTACAGGAGTGACAGATGAGAGATGGCCAACAGGTGGCGCAGCATCCTCAGCCGGGGGGAGGCCGGGGGGGGGGGGTGGGGACTAAGGGAAGGTGGGAGGGCAGCTGAACACAGGGCAGGGACTCTGATCCAAGTCTCCATTCTTTCACTACATTGCTAAGTTTATGGGAGGACCAAAGCTGCAGGCATGTATGCGTATTACATGGAGCATGATGTTCTTCAGTGTCAAGGCTGCATAGAATGCTGTTGCATCCCATATTTTCTTTATTCCCGTGCTTATAAATGGATCCTATATCCCGGCCATTGTGAACAGTACTGCAGTGAGCATGGGGTGCAGGTAGCTGCCATACAAACCTTACTTTCTCTGGATACATACCAGTAGTGGGACTGCTAGATGACGTGGTTATACTTGGAATGTTTTGAGGAACCTCCGTGTGGTTCCCTTATCAGCACTGTCATCACCAGTTAGTTAACTGGCATCCAACACATGTAAACTGCGCAGCCATCTCCCTATCCATCTTTAGAACTTTCCCTTCTTCCAAAACTTAACTTGTCCAGTATGGGCTCCTCATGTGGTTACTGTGGCTGGACCCACCTCCTAACTCCTTGCCTGATGGTTCAGACAGGTGACTGGTTTCTGGCTGGTTTTGGCATGCTTGCCCTTGTAAAGATGCTACCAAAGAGTGACAGAAATCAGGGAGATGGCAATCTGGAACAGTAAAGGGGCAGAACATGGGCTGAGCACGGGCTGCCCATCAATGGCCGCACCAAGGATCTTGGCTGGAGGAATAGAGCTGTGGATAGCTTCTTCACCAGCCTGAGGATCCATGCTTGGGGACTGTTCCTTGACTTTTCTTCCCTGTTCCTGCATCAAGTCTATAAGGCACCTGGAAGGCAGCCTAGTGCAGAGGAAATGAAAGGCAAAGAAGACCCCTGTGCTAGACGTCTTTCACGGCCTCTGCTGGCTGCTCTCCACCCTTCTTGGTGCCTCCCACAGCTCCAGGAGGAAAGGGTCCCTGAGGCCTGCTTCCTTCTGGCCTGGTTGTGCTTCAAAAGTTCTCTGCCTTCTCCCTAACTTCCTTTCTGTACTCTGGGACAACTTATTGACATTAGGTCTTTTATAGTTGAAGTTCCACCAGGGAGCAGAGGATCAGGGTGACAGGCAACAAGAGGACTGTCAGCATCTCTAGGGCCTGAAGCAAGAAAAGAGTGGTCGTGGGATAGGGGAGAAAGCAGAAAGAGCAGTGACCCACACAGGAGGACAGGGCTGTGCTAAATAGCAGGGTTGACTGCAGGCTGGAGAATGATCGGCAGTGAATTTAAAGAGGGAGAAAAGACAGGAGAGGAGGAAGCAGGGCCAAGAAAGTAGGCAGAGAGATTCTGAGATTGAAGGTCATTGAGGCCAAGCTGAGAGTAGAGGTGTGAGGTGGTACCACATGCATAGAAACAGGGCTATGTTACTGCCATTGGCCTCTGTCACAGGGCTTCCTACTCTCAAGACGCATTGGCAGCCAATGCATCTACCTATGCAGTGAACTGAAGCTGCACACTGACCTTAACCCAGGGGTTCGCTGTCCTGGAAACAATGGAGGGACTACCAATCATGACTTACATTTCCTGAATTTAGGGAGGAAGTGATGTTAAAGGTTAC
Organism: Tokudaia tokunoshimensis; assembly: GCA_036184795.1. Classification (NCBI taxonomy): domain Eukaryota; kingdom Metazoa; phylum Chordata; class Mammalia; order Rodentia; family Muridae; genus Tokudaia; species Tokudaia tokunoshimensis. The sequence continues at coordinate 71,370,307 of BTHU01000014.1, read as the reverse complement.
CGCTATGGGGTTTTCATGGTGATTTCATCTCAAGTCCAAGAAGCTTGAACTAGGCTGGGGTAGTGTTTGAGAAAGAGAGGGCCCAGCCAGTGAATTCCTGGACTGAACTTTTTCTTATTTAGTAAAATGCCCAGTGGCCTGTTTTCTGAAAGTACTAGTTTCTAGTTTCTAACTGGGAATGAAACTTCTGAAGAAGCTGTAGTTGCTCGGAAGTCAATGTGGGAAGGGAAGGGGAATCCCGTCCTTGACATCTTTCACCAAAGAAAGGTCTCCTTGGGGTAGACAAGGCCCAGTGTTCTGAAAAGGTCGAGTGAAGGAACTATAAAACCAGTTTGTGCAACTACTGCATCATAGCCTGGGTGGTGCTTGAAACAGGACAGATGCCCCTCTCTCCATCACAAATGCACAGGTAGATGACCCTTCTCCTGGTAGGTGGAAAACTTTCCTCACAAGTGCATCGTGTCTCAGAGCTGCTCCTTGAAGGAGGACGAAGTGATCCCTCTCTGCACGTGAAGAAGACCACACATTCCAGCCCTCCGCAGCCACTCAAAAAAAAAGAAACCCATCTGGCTTTAGCGATTTAGTAGGGTAGCTCAACCCCACAGCTGGACCAAGGCGGAAGTCCCGCCCCGGCCTCCAGGATCTGCCCCTCCTCCGTCTAGCCTTACGCCCTGGATGTAGATCTTCACTCTCAGGCAAGTCCTTACTTCGGGAGCGCTCCTGTGCTAGGAGTCCGATCCCGCCTGTCCCCGAGCCGCTGTCCACTAGACAGACTCTGCTCTCCAGGAGCCCGGCCCCCAGAAGCCGGACCCCGTTGGTTCCTGACTCCAGCTGTCCAACGGCCTGACCTGTCCCCTCATTCAGCTCCGTCCCCCAAAACCTAACTCCACCAAAATCCTAAACTTGGTGAATCCCGAGTGAACCCCACTCCCAAAACTCCGAGTCACACCCTCCGAAAACGGCTGGACTCCGCCCTTCCAGGAGCCACGCCCCCAGAAGCTGGACCCGCGGGTCCGAGTCCCGAAGTGCCCAACGGCCTGACCAGTCCCCCACGAGCCCCGCCCCCACGAGCCCCGCCCCCTGGGCCCTCGGCCCCACCTTACAACGACTGGGTTCCGCCCCCAGGAGTCGGAGCTCCGCTCTCAGGGGCCAGACCCTGCCCCTCCCGGAGCCCCGCCCCCGGCCCGGCGACGGCGGTGACCGTTGATGCTTTCGGCGGGCGCCCGGCAGGAGCAAGCGGCGGCCCGGTAGGTGAGCGGGGCCGGCGCGCCTCCTCGCGCGTCTTTCTTCCCTGGCGCGCGCCCCCGTCCGGCCCGGCCTTGTTCTCCTGCGGCCGTGGGGCCGAGCTCGGGCGCCGCCCGCGCCTTCTTTGTTCGCGCGGGACTCCGGGAACTTGTCCGCGCGGGCTGCGGCTGGGGTCCCGCGCAGGCCGGATGTGCGGGTTCCGCAGGGCCTCAGCCCACCGGACTCGGGCGGGATCTGACCCGGCTCAGAAGCCGGCACTGCTGGCCGTGAAGGGACTTTAGTGTCCAACTCAGCCCGCGGTCTCATTGTTTGGCCAGAGACCGTTTCCAAGGACCCGAACTGAGGAAATGTAGGGCAAGAACGCAGGGCAGCCCACAATGAGGATCGACTATAGATGGAGGGGCTAGACCTGTGAACTATTGGGGGTGGGGGTGCAGAACTGTAGAGTGTAGTCAGAGGGCTCAGCTGTGGAGTGTAGATGGGTGGTGTGTAGCTAGGGCCCAGACCCCTGGAGTGTAGACAGAGGGGCTTTGACCCTTAGAATACAGATGGAGGGGCCCAGGTTCCTGAAATGGCCTCAGACCTAATGAGTGTAGATAGAGGGAGAGATGGTATCAGGGAGGTCGCCCTGGAAATGAAGCCTTGAGCCTACAGCAAGCAACTGGTGTGAGTAGGAGAGGGGAGAGGAGCAAAATCAATTTTGAATCAAGGGACTGTGTTTATGTTATAAAAGTTTCTGAAGAAAGCACAGTTGTCAGCACGACAATTTCTCCAGAAAAACTGGAGTAAAAATGTTACACCTTTTTATTTTGGGGGCTGGATGACAAGTACCAAGTACTCAGGCTGGCAGGATTTGGACTTCAGGGACACTGTTGGGACAGAGAAAGTCGTGGGGTAGAGGGGAATGGCTTAGGTAAGACTGTGGGAACCTAGAAGTGTCCAGGGCAGGAAGCAGGTGTCCAGGATCTTTAAAAGATGTAAGGCCATTTCTGTGAAGTTTCTTGGAACCTACCCTCAATGGGACAAAGGAGGAGGATTGCTTCTGACAGGAAAGATGAAAGACTGGAGAGCTGGCTAAGGAGATCAGCAAATACCAGAGCTGAGGAAAGGCCCTCAGAATTGGAGTGGCGTGTGTGTGTGTGTGTGTGTGTGTGTGTGTGTGTGTGTGTGTGTGTGCACGTGCGCGCGCTCGTGTTCGCCAGTCTTTGTGCAGGAGTCAGGAGAAGGCAGGGTTTATACTGAGTAGACTAAATTGCAGTACATCGTGGAGTCCCAGCTTGTGACAGGAGGCACTTTGTGGTCGACGTGGCACCAGGAGGGAGCCTGTGTCAAGGACTGGCTCACTTTTTTCATTATGTTTAGAACAACCTCAGAGGATGGGAGGGTGGGTGGTCGCAAAGGGGATACTGAGCCTGGTGACCTGGCTGCTGCAGTAGCTCCTGCAAGGATCCCAGAGGTAGGAGAGGTTGAGGCTGAGCTCTGTGTTTCTAATCCTGTTGTCATTTGACATCTGTCTCTCAGACAGGCCCAGCCGAGGGCGAGTGCTGTCTTAGTTGAGGGCTCCCCACCTTGCTCTGGCAGCAAGTGCATGATGGTATAGGGTGGTTGCAGCACCCCTCCCTCCTTTCCTTTCTTTTTGTGAGTTTGCTGGAAACCCTGCAAACACTCGCTAGTCAGCACTTGTTTTAGTTTCCTACTGAGCTGTTGCAGAGTGCTTACATTTAGTGGCTTAAAACAACAGTTTATTCTTCAAGGCTCTGGATGCCAGAAGTCTGCAGTGGGTCTCACTGGCTACAGGTCCTTTGGGGATCAGGGAGAATCTCCTTACTTCTCATGTCAGATGGAGACTGGCCTCATCCCTGGGCTCAGGGTTTGGTTCCAGCATCACGTGGCCTTCTCTTCTGCCTTAAGCCTTCTTCTGTCATGGTCTGTGAGGACTTTAGGGTTGCCAGGAGATCCAAAGTCCTCAGTTTAGAGCTTCAAAGTCCCTGGAGTGTTTTCCTCTTCTTGCTGAGGAACAGCCTAGTCCTGCACCTTCCCCAGGGTCCTGCATACCAAAAACTGCAATGGTTTGTGGTTTCACTGCCCTGTGGACGAGTTTCTGGATGCACACCCAGCTGTGAGAGGGTGGAGTGTCCATTTGTCCTGTTCTCTTTAGGGAGGTGGTAGTTCCCACCCCTTTTACAATCCAACAAAAACTACAATCTCCAGAAATCTGCTCAGTAATAGCTTGTCACCCAGCGCTCAAGAGGCCGAGTCAGGGGGATGGAGAGCATGGGCTAAGTGAGATCTCCACAGCAGACACCACTGGGCTAGAGAGTTGCCTCAGTGGCTAAGAGTATATACTGCTCTTGCAGAGGATCTATGTTTGGTTTCTAAAACCCGGATAGGAAAGCTCACAACTCCCTGCAGAACTAATGCCTCCTAAGGCAGTGGAATTCATGAGCAAATACACACATGTACTTATAATTAAGAAAACAGAATTAGAGGCAAGTGGATCTCTGAGTTCAAGGCCAGTCTGGTCTACAGAACAAATTTCAGAACAGCCAGGGCTATGCAGGGAAACCCTGTCTCAAACAAGAACAACAAACAACAAGTAGAATCTGAGAAAGAAACAAAGCCCCCAAACCTAAACCCCAGAACAAATTAGCTTAAATAGGCATATACATGGGAACTTTGCTCTTGATTTTCAGGAGCTACCATTTTAGAAGTTCCCAGCATCTCCCATGGAGAAGTCACTTGTTTAGGCAGGAACTGACCTGGTTAGTAACCCCACTCCATGTCTTTAAAGGTCTGGGGTCAAATGAAAGAGAAGGGGAACATGTCATTCATCCTTTTTGTTTCCTTTCCTTGATCTCTTGTGGTCTTGCTGTCCCAGCTCTGTAATCAGGGCATCCCCATGTGCTTCTTTCCTTATTTAGGCGGTCACATGCGTATGTACACAACATGTGCTACATATTTTCTACCCCACCCATCCATCTCTGAGCCATGGTCTTAGTTTTTCTTCCATGACATCTTCTGTGTTGGGGACTAACTCATGGGTTTAAATACAAACAATGGCATTCTGTGCCACTTGTCCAGCCCTACAGGGACCACTCTAGGTGCCCTGTTTCTTTAGATGTCTACTGTGGTCTCTTAGAATTTACTTCATACATTTCTTTTTGATTCTTACCAAAGGTGGGTAGAGTCTTCAGGTCTCTGTGCACTCCCTCCCAAGTCCCATCTTTTAAAAAAAGTGTGTGTGTGTGTGTGTGTGTGCGTGTGTGAATATTTTGCCTACATGCATGTTTGTGAAACAAGTACATGACCGTTGGATCCCCTAAGCTGTGATTATGGTTGTTGTTAGCTACCATGTAGATACTGGAATTGAACCAAGAGCCCTTAAGTACTGAGCCCATCTCTCCACACCCCCTCTTAATAGGCCTCTTTGTTAAACCAGCTGGCATCACCGAGCTTAGCAGGGACCCTGGAGCACAGCTCCCATCATCATGCACTTGTGGATTAATCTTGCTGTCACTGATGTACCAAAGCTGGATTTCATTATATCCTCATGTTAGTCCACCCCACAGCAGGTGGTGTTGGAAGACTTTGCTCCAGTCTGTTCTGAAGTTCCAAGATCTGCATGGAGCTGTCAGCTGGAGTTGCCTGTGCTGTACTGCTCTGTGTTGGGTTCCTCCTCTGATCCCAACTCCATCCTTGTTTTGCTAAAATTCTACTTTTTTGGTAGCTAAGAAATATAGAGCCCATCCCTCTTGATTTTGAAGCTATCCTATTTACAGTCTAGTTCCTTTTAGTTTAGCTGGGTATAGAATTCTAGAAAGTTACTCTTTTGTCTTTTATGCACCTGGTGCAGGGAGACAGTTATGAGGGAACTTTATTAAAGTTAGGAACAGGAGGGCAGGGTGCTCCCAGGAGTGGGGAAGCCCTGGCTCTTTGGGACTATGGGCACCAGGGAATGGCCTTATTTCTTTATAGCTGGACTTGTTAGAGAAAATATTGCTGTATAGTGTTTGAGACGCTGAGATACCCAAAAGCTGTCTTTTATGTTGCATCTACTACATGTCACATATTTTTGTGAAATTAAGTCCTCTGTCTTGAAAGACTCACTTTGCACGTGTTTAAAATCACAAGCAGAAATATCAAGTAGCGATAAAAAGGAAAGGTCAAATAAAAACAAAATGGAAAATCAGCATGGTTTACTCTTAATTATTTCAAAGATTTGGAAGTGGTATGTGATTCTGGGATTGAAATTGCCACTGCAGACTCATTGGCAGTGAGGATCCTTGTCCTGAGAAGCTGTGGCTTCTGCATATCCTATCACTTTACAAAATGCAGGCGCCTAGGCTGGTGCCCAGAGTGAGAGGAATGGGTTGACAAGTGGCCTCTGGCTAACTCACTGTGGGCTGGGATGGCGACCATTCCCAGGGCCAGTCCTGGTCTCAGCTAGCTGTGGGGTCTCATAGAGTAGTGATGAAAGCCAGCTACTCCTGCTGCCTTCTTGGGTCAGTATGCTTCTGCTATTTCATCTGAAGGTCTGTGACCTCCAGCAGGTGGACTCGATTCAGTCAGGTTCCTGATAGCTCCTATGGTTCATGGCTCCCTTCCCTGCTTAAAGAACTGGGTCCTCTACCTGTGTGGGCACTGCCAGTTTCTGTAGTGCTACAGTGTAGAATCCCAAGAGGCAGTGCCGATTGATTCCTGTGTCCCTCCAGCCCTGCAGTGGCACCATTCTCTCACATTACCTCTCCTGTGATCCTGTGAGTGACTGGAGGCCCTGCCTGCCTGCAGACAATGGGATCTCTAGTGCCCTTTGTGTAGTGGGTGGACTTAGGCAATGTGAAGCCATGCATTTTGGACCTTTAAGTGTTTTAGTCATCGGTGGCCTTGTACTTTCACTTTTTGTAGATCGAGAGCATGTACATATTTGTTTCTGTGAATAGGCTAGCCTTTGGGTTTTGCTAGCTGTAAGCTTATGAAAAATGATAGTTGCTCAAAACTAGAAAGGCAAACCTTTTGCATTTCAAGACGTTATCTTTGCTGCTAAATTTGACAAAGGCAGGTGTGGGTTGAGCTCTGCCTGGAGGCAGGGCACCTGCAACCTCTGGACATTTAGTTTTCCTGGTCTTCTCTGCTCTGGGGTCCCTAGGCATGCAATGAGTCCTGGCTCTACTTTCTATGGGAAACACAGCTCTTCGGGCTTGGCAGCTTAGCTTGTACTTGAAGGGTGCAGCAGGGAACTGAGCTGCGCACTTGTGAATCCTCTGGGGACAGGTTGTAAAAGCCACCCATGATCTTTATGCCTTGTCTCCTGAGGCCTGATATCTAAGCCTAGCCAGCATTTGAGCCTTGTTTCATGTGACAGCTGTGACATTAGCCTAGCTGTGGTGCCTCTGATCCCTCTGCCTGTCAGTATTCTTCAACTGTGATGATAGTATGTATGTGGAGAAATGGAGCAAGCCAAAGATGGCTGTCTTCTCTTTCTTCTCTACCTCTCTATTCCTTTCTCCTTTGGGACCTTTTATAAGAAAGAGATGAACTCAGATTCACTGTTTAATGGAATTCCTAATGCCTAATTTCTGGGCTGCCCCTTAGCAGTCAGCGAATTGACTCTTTGAAGACTGACTGGGACAGGGAGAAAGGGGCTTGCTATGCAAGAGTAGAGTTGAGGTGTCCGTGTGGTCCTGATGCTTGGCCTCAGGTTTCTTGGAGCTTGAAATGTTGAAACCTCAAGGACTGGCCTTTGCAGAGACCAGGGAGGAACCCTGCCCAATGAAGAACATGGAGGAGAGTGCCACTCTGCTCGACCAGCCAGGCAGCCTGCTGCACTGTTCAGCCTCTGGGCACACTGACAGTGCAGTGGCTGCTGAGCTACTCTCAAACATATTGGGAACATGAGCTGCCAGGGACTTACAGCAGACTCTGAGAACTGTCTTTGAGTGGAGGTCTGGATCCACGGTGAGGTGTTTGAGCTGAGCTGTTCACTTGTCAGTATGGTTAGTAGACTTGGATGACGAGACCTTGAGCTATCAGGTAGCTGTCCAGTGGTGGCCACTCCCCGCCCGTACTTCAGCTTCTGATGTTGAAGCTCAACTACCCTGTTATCCTGTCCCAGCCTCAATTTTAGGGAACCTGTCTGAAAACACCTACCCATGCCTGGCCACCCAGGAGTAGGCAGTGCTGGTGTGTGTGTGTGTTTATAGTGGAGTGAAGGCAGATCAAGGAATGACATTTTTATTTTGCGTTCTTTGTGACATTGGTCACCTACTGCTGAATAGCAGGTTGTTCCTAGCACAGCAGCGTACACAGCATGCTTCCATGGTCAGGGCTCACACAGGTTGGGATCTAGCTACCTTCAGTGGGAGGAGCTGCTTCCAAGTTTCTCCTGTGGCAGTTGTCAGCCCAGAAGATCCTCTTCCAGGTTGCTGGTAGTGCTGCTGGCAGACTTCCCGTCTTGTTGGCTCTCTGTCGTGTGGTGTCTACTTAGGGAAGCTCACAATGCGACATCTCCCTCAGAGTGAGGGAGAAGGGGGAGGGCTAGATAAAAGCCACAGACAGTCCTTTTGTAACCTGACCTTGGAGGTGACACCTCATCACTTTTGCCATGTTTTAGTAGTTGGAAGTGAGTCACTGGGTCCCTTTTGCATTCAAGGCAAGAGTACTCTTAAGGGTGGGGTAAATAGGAGGCTGGTTATGGGTATCTCAGAGGTCATTTGTGCTCCCCATGGCCTTCCATGGTGGTAACAGAACAGAATCACTGTACTTGGGGTGGCTTTTGTGTAGATGAGGGCCTGGCTAAAGCCCTGGAGAGCAGTTGATCTTAATCTGTAGAGTAAACTGAAGGGACAGGTTGTCAGCCCACCAGCCATACCCAGGTCAAATGTAACCACCACCGCCGCAGGCCTTCCTGCTCATTGTGAAGAATGGGAGGTGAGATGGGGTGAAAGCTGTGGCTCCCCTGAAGTCTAGGCTTCCTGGTTAAACGTCAAGATCCAAGGACAGTATCCCTCCCTGTGTTGTCTCTCCTCCTGGAAGGCATTCTTGCCGCAGCTGAGACACTTCTTACCTTCGTCCTGTTAGGAGGGTTTGCAGGATCCAGGGCCCACTGTCCTTCTGAGGCTGGCCCTCCACCCCTTTAGTTCCATCTAGTAGTGTTTCCGATGACATCATTTTCTCAGAAACATGATGGATCTGTGGATCTCCTTCTTGGCCCTCCAATGACTTGAGTCCCTTTAGAGGGGCTCTGGCTGTCTGTTTAGATCATGTAAATCACAGGGCAGCTTCGTAAGCTGGCTCTTGGAAGTAGGGCCTCTGGAGCATTGGGCGCCATTGTTGAGCATTGGTTGCTCAGAGTAGGGCTGGATGTAAGAAGGGTGTGGACTGGAGAGAGATGCAGGGGTGTGTTCCAGGGAGTGGTAGCCATTGTGCACTGAACAGGAGACTGGAAGTTGTCCTCCCTTCTTGTGTCCTTTACGTTTCCTTGGCATAACTGGGCTTTGGCTGGGGCTTCCTTCCTGCCTTGCTGATAAACCTGTGCATTGCTTGTCCTTCCATTACTTACTGACCTGACTGGAGATGTGACCAATGATAGAGGTGCTGCCTGCTCTGCTGAACCTCGGGACCCCCATGGGTAGCTAGAGACAGGGTGCTGCCTGCTTGTATCAGTCTTAACATGGTAAGCAGGGTAGGTAACCTGGCAGGGGGCAGGGAGTGGTCCTGACCCCAGCCGTATTGTACTGTGCTTTTGCCTGGCTTAGAGAGCTCATGTGTCCCTGGCTGGTTGTCCTCACAGCTCTTGTGGGGGTGTTTGATTGGGCTTGACACAGGGTAATGGGTGAGGGGCATGGGAGCAGGGAGTGAGGCAGCCCTAGTCTCCTTTGCTGGAGGATGACTTTGCTGTTGCTAGGGGCAGCTGGGAAATGTGCCAGGGTGTTTGTCAGTCCTCTGGTGTTTGGTTTCCCTCTGAATGTGTGTGCATCAAGATCCTGGATGATTGATATGGATATGTGCTTAGTCAGTGGACTTCATTGCTTGAGGCTATATGAAGTGCTCATGGAGGGGAGGTTACCTCATGGCAGCCAGAAAGCAAAGGACAGGCAGGAAGGAGCGAGGGCACATCCCGTCTCACCATATTTCCTGTGACTGTGATAGAATACCTGCAGAAGCAAGTACAGGGGGAGAGGTTGACTTTGGCTCATGGTTGGCTTAAGGATTTCAGTCCCCCATGCTGTGGAAGGCATGGTGGCTGGGGCATCATTGGTAGTGGGACAGATTGTTATATCTGGGCACATGAGGAGGCAAGAGCTCGGGCTGGACTGGACCATGCTAACTCTCAGGTCAACTCCCCAAGGACCCACTTCCTCCAGTGAAGTCCCCCACCTTTAAGGTTTCACAGCCTCCCAACAGCACTACTAGCTGGTGTTCTAAATAGAAGACTGTTGGTGACATTTCACATTCAAGCCTTAACATATCTTAATACCCTAGCTTCCTCTAGTAGGCCCATCCAACCTCTAAAGGTTCCTCCACCTCCCAGTAGTACTGTGGAACAACCCTTCTTTCTCTGGCTCAGCAACTGCTGGGCAGCTGGGCTGGGATGTGCCTCGCGCTCTAGATCATGGGGCACCCTGCTCAAGGCACTCCCATAGACCCTTTTCTGTCACTATAACAAAAACAGTCAACACTGGGGTACTCAATAAGGTAAAGAGGTTCATGTAACTCCAAATCTGAGTGGCCCTTTCTGACTGGCCCCTGGTCAGTCATGTGCCTGTGGCGCTCTAGCACCACAAGTGGGAACACAAGCAAGAGACAATCTAATTCATGTAGCCTAAGTCCCATTTTGTATGTGGCCAATGATGACTTTGAACTCTTGATCTTCATGTCTGAGCTCTTCAAATGTTGGCACATACACTTGACAACCTTTCCTTGGCTTTTTAAAAACTTTATTTTGTGTTTACATGTGTTTGCATATGTGCCATGTCTTGACCAAGCCACCAGTGGGGCCAAACACCCTAAGAGCCTGCTCTGTGGGAACTAACCCATTGTGATACCAGCACTTCTACTTTCATATGGTGCATGATCCCGTTGTTTCCCATTAGGCCTAATGTGTTAAAGGTCCCATCACTTTTTAATACTGTTACATCGAGGAGTTAAGTCTTAATGTGAGTTTTGAGGGGGACAAGTCTCATTCAGCACCTCTAGAAACCTCCCACCTTGGCTACACATCCATGTATGAGTGAGTACGCCAGGGCAGAAAGTAAGTCCATGTGATTTGAACTTCCGATAGTGGCCCAGGGGGAGTGGGAGGTGGGCAGATTGTTCCAGAAAGAGGGTGGAGGTGAGGTGGGTAGGTGGGTAGGTGAGGAGTGCAGCCCGCACGCTCCTGTCCCTCTGCATGGTGCCTTCTCTCTTAGATTCTCTGCACAGGACCTGTGGTCCGGGTTAGCTCCCCAGGTGGGCCCGTTTTGTTTCTCTTATGTGTGGCACAGAGAAAGCTCTTGCAGCCTGCCCCTTGTTTTATTAGATCTGTTTGAGGTGCCCCTGGAAAGGCAGGCAGAAAATGCTGCCCAACAAGACAGCCTTCTGAAAGGGAACAGGAAGTCTTCAGACAGGCAGATTGGGGGTACTTGACTTTCCTGGGGCATTTGGGTCCCAGCCACACCCCACTAGGGTACTAGGGGCATCCAGGCAGATGACACTTGCCAGGGTTTGTAGAGTATTATGAGTGTCTATTGGATTCTTGGTGCTCACATCCTTGACTGAACTGTCTCACATTGGGCGAACTTGGGGACACTATACACAGGGCGCCAGTGTGTTTAGCTTCTAAGGAATGGCTGTGAGTTGGCTGAGATATCTGGCCGCCTCTCTGCTGATGCCTGTGTAAGGACATTGGGCTGAGTTCCCCTACAGTGGCCCAAGCATCCCTTGCCACTAGAGCTGGTGCTGTTCAGTGCAGATGATGATCCTTGACAGAGACTAGCTGGTGATCCCAATAATCTGAGCAGGAAGATGCTCATGTGGGAGCCAGCATGGGGAGATGAGATGGAGGTGCTGCCCTGCCCTTTCTGGCTACCCTCCTCCAGTCACCACAGGTTTACGCTTTAGGAACGGGCAAAGCCATGCTCACCCACACAGGCACCTGGTGTGAGGACTGACCAGCCCATTGTGTTAGTGGACTGGGCATGGAGTTCGTGATCATTCAGGTGTGGCCCTGCTGAAGTGCTGTCTGCTCAGAAGTGTCCGTTTGCTCTGCTGGTTCTGTGGGACACTTTTCATGTTCTCTGCTCAGAACTTTTGAGCTCACAGCTGTCTCTGGGACATAGCCGTCTTTGACTCCGGGAAACAACCCACTAATTTTTGAACCTGTTAACCCACGATTGCCCCATTACTCTCTCCCAGGATCCAAGCCTACTCATTTAAAGACTGGATAGAGATAGTGGGGTCCCTTGCTGAGTTGTCCTGACACAACAGCCCATGTCCCTTGAGTTGCAGGGTGGGGCAGGGATCAGGGTTCCCTTTCTTTTGATAGCTACGGAATTTCTCTCATTATTCTCTGGGTTTCTTTTTCTTAGCTCCTCCCTCTTTAAAAAGTCAAACAAAGCCAGACATTCTGCTAAATGCTGGCACCTGGCTTCAATCTCAGCTGCGGTCAGGGTGTCCTGAAGAGAATCTCTCTTCACACATAACCTACAATTTAAGTTGGACAACCCCAAACATACTCTTGAGGTAGGGGTTCTCCTGAACCCTTGCAGACAAACCCAGCTCATATTTCCTCCTGTGTAGCTGAGAGACAGGGCCTCCAAGCCTCTCTGGCTGCCTGTGCGCCACTCTATGCTATGGTTGGCCACTGTCCAGCCCATGTTTTAGGCTTAGGAGAGTTATCTATTGTGGTGGTCTGTTATTGTTTAGATAACTTTATCTTGAGGTGGTACCTTCTGGTATCTGCTTGTCCTTGACAGGGTTTCGGGGTGCTCTCTTAGGGGCCCTCATGAGCTGGCTGCCTTCCTCTGACATCTGTGGAGCTAGATCTTGTCTCTGAGGGTGTTTGGCCTCCGGGACTGTGATGTTGGGCTTGCTTGCAGGAGATAGGCATATAGGAAAGCCTGGAGTGGAGATCCTTGGGGATGAGGAGACAGATGGGCCCATACTTAGAGGCAGAGCAGAGAGGAGCAAGGGCAAGAGAGGAGCGGCTGGACAAGAGGGAGGTCAGCCATGAGCTGGAGCTGTAAGGGCAGGGAGGGCCAGCTTTCAGAGGTCTGGGAGCACAGTGAAGGGACCAAAGGAACACTGAAGGGCTGGGAACATTGACTTGAGAGGGGACCCAGGGTGGGTGGGATGCCTTGTAGCAGAAGTGGTATCAGAAAGTCTTGTGACTGGGAAAGGGTAGTGGGGACAGCTTGAGGCCTTGGATCTGAATTTCCTAAGGAGGCTGCTGCATGTATAGGGAAAAGAGGTAAGGAAGGGGAAGAGAGAAAAGGGGAGGGGCAGCTCCTGCAGGAGGTCTGTGCGGCTTGTTGAGTGGATAGCAAGATTTTGTTGTTTTTATTTTTGTTTATTTTTCAAGACAAGGTTTTCCTATATAGCCCTAACTGTCCTGGAATTCACTTTGTAGACAGGGCTGGCCTCAAAAGAGATTGGCCTGCTCTGCCCCTTCAGTGTTGGGATTAGAGGCATGTGCCGCCCCCAACTAAAGCAAGGTTTTAAGGGCAAGCTCAGAGTTGGAGCTTGGAGTTCAGTTAGCTAAGAGTTGGGTCCTTACAGAGAAGAAGCAGACAGAAGATTCTTCAGCAGGTGAAGGACTCCCTGACTAAGGATACCTGGAGATGTCTGTACCTGAGGGCCTGATTATCCCTGCCTTTGGCAGTAGTTCACGAAGCAGCAGTTGTCAGAAGCCAGTGGTGTATTCTGGTGCAGAGGCCTTGTGGCTCCCTGGTCTGTGGACTGAGAGATCTTTACAGAAAGATGTTTTTTCTCACCTTGATGCTCTGTGCCTTGCTTGGCGGCAACCTTGGAATGGCGGACAGAACATGCAGTGCATGCTTTTCAGTCCAGGAGTTGGGACCCAGGAGGCTTCAGACAAGGGATGTTCACTGCAGACACTTGCTCCGTAGCTACACAGACTCTTTGATTTGATTGGGAGTCAGATGGTCAAGTGACCATGTGGCTTAAGGACCTGCGAGATCCTTTCTTTGCACTATGTCCTGATGGGTCCTGCTCCAGGTCTGCCAGGGTCAGGAGGGTGGGTGGTTAGGGAACAGGCTTGGGCCTACACGGGGTTCTTAAGGACGGGCCTAAAGCTGGGATTGGTGTCAGGCTGCTACAGTAGTTGGGAGGTCAGGGGTCATCAGTGTGAGCCTGTGGGGTGCTGTCAGCGGGACAATTGTTGGTCTTTGGTGTGTGCCTGATGTAGATGTTGGTGTGGGCCGTGCCAGGTGGGTGTTTGACAGCTACAGGAGTTGCTGGTTGGGGTGTGATTGGTACGGGGGAGGGCAAGAGGTGGACAGGGGTCTACTAGGGGTATGTCCCTGTTGGAGAATGTGGCTTGGTGGTACCTGTGCTGATGAAACTGGCCTCTGGAGAGGGCCTGTCTCAGGCACAGTGCCTCCTGTGCTCAGTGGATTCTTGTCTAGAGGAGGAAGACAACCTGATCTCTGGTTCCAGTGCGGTTTGCAGTGACTGACCCTCACACTCACACCATGGTTAGCATTGTTGCAGGAGACCATCCTGGGCTGTGTTCCCCTGCAGTCTCTGTGTTTGTTTCTGGAGCTGTTAGAACAAGAAACTATAGGTCTGTGTGTGGCTTTACAGCTTATGGTATGGTAACCTGTAGGTCTGGAGTGACCTGGCTAAAGTCAAAGTGTCACAAGGCTGGTTCTTCCTGGAGGATTTGTTGCCTCTCTCTCGTGTTCTGCGCCCTGCCCTTGGGTCCTCGAGATGCACATGTTGTCTCTGTTGACTGGCACCTTTTCCCAGCCCTCTCACTGGGCTCCAGGATTTCATGGAGGCCCTCTGAATGATCAGAACTGTCTGTCTTCCCATCGCTACATCCCTTGAGCTCATTTGCCAAGCCTTGTGGCTACAGAGAGACATGCAGGAACTGTGGACATGAAACTGCAAATATGTTAGGGGCATAGTTCTGCTCATTGCTCTTCAGAGATGATCTGGTGAGATCTGAAAACAGCTTCTTGGTCATCTTTAGTGTAGGGTGGAACCCAGGGCCTCTCATATACTAATCATGCAAGATTATACTCCCAGCTTCAATATGTGCATCTTATTAATAAATAATAAATAGTCAAATTATGAATTTAGCATCCTTCGATAGTAAATGATGCCACATTTTATAGATAAACTGTTCTTTCTTCATTCTTGTGTATCAGGAGGAGTTCTGCTCAGATATGCATCCTGTGCTTCCTTGTTCTCATTGTCCTGGGACCATTTCTGCAGTCTCCTGATGCTCTTCCCTCTGGCTCTAGCTGTGTATTCTGGGTGTGTCTGTAAATCACTTAGAATCTGTTTACAGTTATTGGAAACTATCTCATGACACAAGAATGTCTTAAGAGAGTAATTAGTTCTGCAATGTGTTCTGCAGACATCAAGCTCACTATATATAGTAGTTTGGATTGTCACATTCCAATTTTGACTGTATTGCCTTTTCTTCCTGACATAGGTCTCACATTGCAGCCCAGGCTGACCTCAGCCTTGCAGCTATGTCCTGTCTTAGACTTCTGAGTATGGCGATTATAGATAGATATATGTGTATTGATATTTATTTTGTGTATGTGGTATATGTGTATGTACATGTTTGCGTGTGCTCATGTACATATATGCATATGGAATATATGAAGACGGTTTTTCACTGAATCTATAGGCTGCATTACCTTGCCAGTAAGCCCCCAGTATCCTGTCTCTTTCTGTAGTACAGGAATTACAGGCATGCATTCCATGGCTCACTTTTTTTACACACGTGCTAGGGATCAAACTCACGCCCTTGTGCTTACACAGGGCTCACACTTTACCAACTGAGCCACCTCCCCAACCCTTGTATTCTTCTTAAAGATAATCTTGAAAGAGTCTTTAGCATTAGGGTTCTCACAGTGTTCGACACCTGTCCAGCAGATGCCTGCTTGCTAGGATGGTGGCCACTTGCCTCCCCTGGTGGGAAAGGTTCTGTGCTTCTGCTGGCTGTGTAGACAGTGTGCTTTGTGTCCATGCCTGCTTTTCTTTTGGCACTCTGGCGTTTTCATATGGTACTGTACAGAGGACAGCAGTGTGATTGGCCCCCAGTGACAACCCTGGACTCTGAGTCTCTGCTGAGCCTCTGCTTAGAAATCTCACATGTACATGATATCACAGCTCCTTGCTGGGGGACTTAAGTGTGTCCTGTGTGATTCCCTGGGAGAAGGTTCTAGAAGCTCATGCCTGGTTTGCTTTTGTTTTGCATCCCTGTATATCTTTCCCTCTGCTGATTTTATCTTGAGTTCCTTCAACGTAATGAACCTTAATCTGGGTGTGCCTCTCAGAGTCCTGTGGATCGCTGCCTTGGGTGGCACTGGGGGTCCTGACACAGGTATTTTTTTTTAACCTTTTTTTTTCAGGTTTATAGTTCATTTACTGTCAGCTGGTAATCACAGAATTTTCCTCTAGTAACTCCATATTCTTTAGATTAAATTAGCTACACTTATACTTTCTTAAGGCTAATTAAAAAGTGCCCTAAAGGGTCTGGAGAGATGGCTCAGCCATTAAAGGCTAAGGCTCAGTCAAAAAGACAAAAATACCCTAGAATCTTAGGCCTGGATTTTATGACAGCCAGCACTTTATGAAGTCATGCCCTTTGGAAAAAGTCAGTGCAGCACTGCCTTGCTTCCTTCGATTGCTGTTTTTATCTCTTCTCTTGGATGACCTCCATGGTTTTATTGATCGAGGTTGTTTCATACTTACGTGTTTTCCTAGCATAGCACTTCGTTCAAAATAAATTAATTGTGGGAGAGTCATGGGCTATGGGAGAAGGTTTTGTAGAGGGGATTTGGGGTTAGATAAAAGAGTTGGGTAGTGATCTTCGAGGCCTTTGACTGCAGGACAGCAGCAGGCCCTGTTCTTCACACTCGACCTACAAGGGACTCCTTGGAGCCTTCAGGGGAGCCCGGGCCTGCACCTTAGCCTCTTTTCATTCAGGGTGAATGCAGAGGCCACCAGGCTACTCTAAGTGCATCCTCTTCAGAAACCCTGAAGGACACCACAGCTATCTGCTTTAACAGCAGGGTTCTTAACCCAGCCTGGGAGCCACCAAGTTTACATTCCTTTCACCTTGACATTTATGTGGTGACTTGTAGAGTCTCTTGTGGGTTTTTTTTTTTATTATCATTTACCTTGTAGAGTCAGGTAATGCCCATCAGGGTTAGAGATACAGGATCTTTAATAACCAGGTATTTGCATTTCCTCCTTAGGGTAACATTTCAAGACAAAAACCCAGTAGCATCGTGCATTCCTTGAAACATGGAATCCATGGACTAGTGGGACATGCGATCAGCATTGACAATACACCAGGATGTACAGGGCTGGGGAGCCAGGGAAGCGGCAGCCTGGCCCTGCGCCCCCTCGAGTGCGGAGCGTGGAAGTGGCCCGGGGCAGAGCTGGCTATGGCTTCACCCTGTCAGGACAGGCGCCCTGTGTGCTCAGCTGCGTCATGAGGGGCAGCCCTGCAGATTTCGTGGGCCTCCGGGCTGGGGACCAGATACTTGCCATCAACGAAATCAATGTGAAGAAAGCCTCCCATGAAGATGTGGTGAAACTAATCGGGAAATGCTCTGGAGTCCTGCACATGATGATCTCTGAAGGCACCAGCCATGTAGAGTCCTGCTCCAGTGATGAAGAAGGGGGCCTGTATGAGGGGAAAGGCTGGCTGAGGCCTAAACTTGATTCTAAGGCTTTGGGTATAAACAGGGCAGAGAGGGTTGTGGAAGAGGTGCAATCTGGTGGGATTTTCAACATGATTTTTGAAAGCCCAGGTCTTTGTGCCAGTGGCCCTGAGCCCCTGAAGCTGAAGCAGAGGTCCTTGTCAGAGTCAGCTGCTTTGCGGCTCGATGTTGGCCAGGATGGTCTCTGTGCACCACATCCCAGCATGCTTTCCAAGGAAGAGATATCGAAAGTTATCAATGATGAGTCCGTATTCACTGTGGGGCTGGACAATCACGATGACTTTGGACTAGATGCAAGTATTTTAAATGTTGCCATGGTTGTGGGCTATTTGGGCTCCATTGAGCTCCCTTCCACAAGTTCCAACCTGGAGCACGACAGTTTGCAGGCTATTCGCGGCTGCATGCGCCGCCTGCGGGCTGAGCAGAAGATCCATTCGCTAGTGACCATGAAGGTCATGCACGACTGCGTGCAGCTGGTCACCGACAGGGCTGGCGTGGTGGCAGAGTACCCTGCCGAGAAGCTGGCGTTCAGTGCAGTGTGCCCAGATGACAGGCGGTTCTTCGGGCTGGTGACCATGCAGACCAATGATAATGGGGGCCTGGCACAGGAAGACGAAGGTGCCCTGAGGACATCCTGCCATGTGTTTATGGTGGACCCAGACTTATTTCATCACAAGATTCACCAAGGCATTGCGCGGAGATTTGGGTTTGCGTGCACTGCAGACCCAGACACGAGTGGCTGTTTGGAATTCCCAGCATCTTCCCTGCCTGTGCTTCAGTTCATCTCCGTTCTCTACCGAGACATGGGTGAACTGATCGAGGGTGTGCGGGCCCGGGCCTTTCTAGACGGAGATGCAGATGCCCACCAGAACAATAGCACCAGCAGCAACAGTGACAGTGGCATCGGCAATTTCAACCAGGAAGAGAAGAGCAACAGGGTGCTTGTCGTTGACCTGGGTGGGAGCTCGAGCAGGCATGGCCAGGGCAGCAGTCCAGGGTGGGAAAGTGTGAGTGGAAGGGGCTCACAGCCTTGGAGTGCACCCTGGAATGGAACTTTCTGCCACGACTCAGAGGCCGGCTCTCCATTGGAAACCAGCCCCAACACTGACAGCTTCTGGGACTTAACAAAGCATTCAGGGCCTGTCTCTCACATGGAGGTCCCGCCAGCCACCTTGAGGAGTTCTGTACCCCCTTCCAAGAGGGGTGCCACAGGTTCCAGCTGTGGTTTCAACCAGAAGTGGCTCCCAGTCCATGTGCTACAGGAGTGGCAGTGTGGACATGCCAGTGACCAGGAGTCTTACACAGACTCTACTGACGGGTGGTCCAGTGTCAACTGTGGCACACTGCCCCCTCCCATGAGCAAGATCCCTGCAGACCGATACCGGGTGGAGGGCAGCTTGGCTCAGGCCCCACTGAGTACCCAGAAGAGGGACTGGTCTAGGAAGGCTTTTGGAATGCAGAACCTTTTTGGACCCCATCGAAATGTTAGAAAGACCAAAGAGGACAAAAAGGTAAGCTGGAGGGAGTTCAGGAGGAATGGCTTCACCATAATGTGGCCAGGTGCCACTCACAGTCTTGGCTTACTTACTCCCAGGATCCTTGTGGCCTCTGTAAGCTGTCATGGCAGATCTGTTCTGGGCTGCCCTGACACCTTTGCCTTGCTCTGCACTCTCTGCCTTGGTCTGAGCACTGGCCTTAGGCTGTTCTCCAGCTGCACTTGGGAGGCAGAGGCAGGCTGATTTCTGAGTTTGAGGCCAGCCTGGTCTACAGAGTGAGTTCCAGGACAGCCAGGGCTACACAGAGAAACCCTGTCTTGGAAAAAAAAAGAAGAAAAAGAAAAAGAAAAGAAAAGAAAGAAAGTGATTTCTTCCAGCTTTGGTAGGGCCGGCCTGGAGGGCTCCTTTCCTGAAGGTATATTGGAGCCCATTTTATTTCTGATTCTTCGCTGTCATCGCAGTGTCTGAAGTAAGAGGCTCACTTTGGGGACCTTCCTGGCAAATCCCTGGGCCGGCTTGGGTTCCTTACCTGCAGCTGGTGGAGCTGGCTGAGCATCAGTCTCAGAGAACCTGCCTGTCGATAGTCACTCTCCCTCAGGGATCTAAGTTTAGAGCATGAGAGGACAAAGCCAGCCCCTTCTTCCAGGACTCCGTTCAGTGAGGATGGTGCTGTTTGAGACAAGGGTGTGCTGGCCACAGCAAGGCTCAGCCTCTACCTCCTTGTTTGTGGGAAGCTGTTCTCAGAGACACTTGTACTTAGAGCACCCTTTTCTCTGTGTGTGCAAATTTTGGTCTTAGTAGTGGAAAAGTTTCTCCTAAACCCTCCAAAAGCTGGTCAGGTCAAGGGGCAATACAAAGGCCGTGGCTGTCACATTGGTGAGGATTTGTCCTGGAGCCCTGGTAAGCTTTAGAGATTTTTTTTTTTTAATGACTTGTATCAGAGAAGGAAGGGTCGTCCGTGTGCTCTCTCCCTGATGGCTACAGGTGACACTGGTGCAGCTAAGGGTAGGTTTAAAGCCATGCACAAACAAACTTGTACTTCTACTGATTTTCAACCTAGCTCCTTTTCACTTTATCAGATAAAATCTTAGCAGGTTGTTCTGGCGGGGGGGCGGGGGGGTTGTAACTGAATACAGTGGATCCCATCTTGGCAACTGAAAACCCAAACCAGGCAGAACAGGGACAGCATAGAGTGGTGCGTGTGTCATCTTCAGGAGGGAAGGAGAATACAGGGGCATTCCCAAAGAGGTGCCCTCTTGAGCAGAGGAAGCATGGGGGTCTAGAGATACTCACGTGGGGGATGTCCCATTCCAAAGCACGCTCAGTTAAGGAGTATACATTCCTGAATCTGCTCAGGATAATGTTATGGAGCACGTAGTTCGAAGATTCATGCCTCTGCACACGCTCAGTTTATACCCTAATGTTTTAGCTGAAACTAAAGGCCAGGGCTGTGCTGGGCTTGGGGTTTGTCAGAACCAGAGGGGAGGCCAGAGGGCTGAACTGCCTGGAAGTGAGAGGAACAGAAGAGGTTGGAGAGGGAGCAGTGCTGGAGGCTGTGGGTGGTTGTGGTCAGGTTTCACAGCGCTCCTCATTCTGGTCCTTTGTCATTTCCTGGGGGATCTGGTGGGCCCACAGAACACCCTGCAGTGATGCGATCAGGGAGGCTCATCGTGGATGGGGGACCTCAGGAAAGACCCTAGCTACTGAGTGAGGGGACAAGGTGGTGAATGCAGAAAGGGGATGTGCTTAGAAGAGTGACAAGGAAGAGGCTAGGCAGTCTGAGGAGGCACTGCAGAGTGCAGAGTTTCGAGGAGCAGCAGGTGGTCGATTCTTTAATGGCAGCAGGCCTGGATGAAGATGTCCCCTCCAGTGCCTCTGTGGCAGCACTGAATGTTCAGTGTGTGAGTAGGGGCAGGGTGCGAGAGCAGGAGCTGGCCATGAAGGGTGGCTTAGTGCCTGATGCTGGCATGATCCAGTGCCCCTGTGTCCAGCCTCCTGTACAATACCAGACAGAGCAGCCCAGTGTACCTGGAAGTCAGGCTTCATGGAGGGAGTGCCCTCTCCCTTCCACTGCAATCCTCGTAGTTCCTATTTTTCTGCTTTTGTTTGTTAATGCGCCTCCTTGAACAAGAGTCTGTAATTTTTGTTATATACCCATGAAACATCTTCCTGGTAAACTTTTATGACTGGCCCTTGATGGGACAGCAATGTCAAATCTTAGATGCCTGAGGAGGTCAGTTCTCCAGCCTTAGCCTTCTCTTCTTTCTAGATTCCCATGAATATGATGTGGCTTTCCTCACCCTTCTCTCCCTACACACTGCTGGGGGCGGGTCTGCTTCCCTAGCTTTTTCTTTTGAGCAAGACTTGGCCAGCTGTTCCTTTGAGGAGATTCCTATGACCAGGAGTAGCTGTGGCAAGCAGTAGGTACAAGTGCATTTTAGCCAGCTAGGCAGTTGTTGGAGACGGTCTCCTGTCCACATCCTGGTAAGGATGAAGTAGACAGACAGGAGAGAGTACGAATCTGAGGTACTTTGTTGTCAGTTTGAAACTGACTTTAAATGAGGTAAAATAGACTGCCACACAGGATTTAAGTGAAACAAGTTTGAACTCTGGAGAGCAGTAGGATGTTAGCCAAGAGCTGAGAAGGGTTGAAGCTCAAAGCTCCTGAGGGCCTTGGGATGCTAGTAGGGAGCTGCTCCTTCCACACCGTGTCTGCAGCTCTGCCTGCAGGACTCTGAAGTGCTGGGTGGTCTCCTCTCACTGTCTGGAAGCCAGAGCAAATTCCTGCCTACATCCAACCCGTGAAATGCAGACCTAGGCAGAGCAAGTCCCCTCTGTCTGCAGAGCTCTCACTTCCCTTCCTCCACTGAGTTCTAGTGCTCTCTCTTGCTAAAGCCAGGGTTTACAGGACATCAACTGGGCCCTGATTGGCTGAATGTGAGAAGGGTGAAAGTAGGATTAATCAGGAAAGAGATGGACAGCTTGGTTGGGGGAGGAGAAGAGCCTTAACTCCACCCAGAGTTGCTTGAAGTTCAAGTGAGGTGTGGGATCTATCTGCCTATGAGGATACTTGTTAAAATGTTCAGGTGGCTGCCTGCCACTTTTCTCCTTTAGAAGGGCTTTTTTTTTTGTTTGCCACTACTACAACTCTAAACTGTGGGCTTGACCCTGGCAGCTGAGAGAGGCAGTCAGAAAGTGCAGGGTTTGTATACCCCTAACACCAGGACTGCCGTGGCCCAAGGCTTCCCTGCCAAGGTGTTCTTGCCTTCACCATCCTTACTCAGCTGCTGGACTCCCAGTGAACAGCTGGGGGTGGAGCTTGTGAGCATGGAGATGCACCCTGAAAATGGATCCCTCCCACCCCCACCTGCTGAAGCACCAAGGAAACACCACGTGAAGGACAGATAGTTGAAAGGATTTGGGGAATTGGGTGGTTAGAGTTGAGAAGCTCCTCACTTCGTTTGGGCTTTTTTGATGCCCAGGCAGGTTTGGCACCTTATCTTTGGTCCCAGAAGGCAGAAAAGTGTTTTCACTGGTGTGTACAGTGTGTAGGAAGGACTGTCCTGGGTCATGAGATGTCCAAGAGTCTCCTTAGGGACCATACCTCATCCGTACCTATAATGGATGTGTAGAGGCTCATGCCAGGGCTGTGTGGGCTGAAGGTGAGCTGTGGAGGTGTGTTCTTCCACAGACCTGGGTGGTCAGGCTGGCTCCTCTAGAGGCCAGCTTTGAGTGGAGGCATGGTCTTCTCCATGTGTCTCACAGAGTCATCCCTGTGTGTGTTCTGATCTCCTCTGTATCCCATCATATTGCATAAGAAAGAGCCTACCCAGTGAGCTCCTTTGATTGATACCTCTATGAAAACCCAGTTTCCAAGTGTAGCTGTGTGCTGAGATTCAAGGTTAAGGATTCAACTGTGGATACTAGGGAGCACAGAGCATCCTGTGATAGGTAGTGTCCTCCTGGGTTTGATCAAGGCCATGTCTGTCTCTTAGAATAACTAGTGCCAGAGTTGTGAGTGGTAGCACCAGATATGCCCAGGGACAGCCGTGAGAATGATGTTGGGGGTGGAATGAGCACAGGAACAAGATGGCAGTGTCTCTTGCTCTGAAGGCTTTAAAGCAGAAGTTACATGAGTGTCTTCTCTGCCAATCCACCCAGCTGTGAGGGACAGGCAGTGGAACACAGCAGAGAGGGGCTCAGACTTAATGTGGTAGGCTGTCGACCTGACTGTGAACAGATTGGATATGCATTAGACGTATTTGGGCTTGGAATCGACCAAACTATATGCAATGTGTGTTTATTTTCAAGTTAACCTTCTTGCTTGCCCAAGTCCATAGATATGTTTGTTGGGGATGGAGATAGAGCTTGAGCCACTGGGGTTTGGGGTGGGACTTCAAGAGAGTGGGCAGTGAGCCATGAGGAGGGACAGTACAAGACCAGTGAGGGACTCCTCATGCCACGTGGAAACGTCAGGTCACACAAATGCACATTTAAATGTGCATTTCTTGTTTAAAGGTTTAGGATACCCTCAGGCCATTGTTAACTGTCCACATTATTTATTTATTTATTTATTTATTTCGTTTTTAAACTAATCATGTATGTGTGTGTACAGGTGGGCATGCGCATACATGGTCAGAAAGCAACTTTTGAGAGCTGGTTTTCTTCTTCCAGGGTTCCAAACTTGAACTCTAGTTATTAAGCTTGTGTACCAGTGCTTTCACCCCCTGAACCATCTGGCTTGTCCAAGTGTGCACACACTTAGTGCAAAAGATGGAACATTGTAGAGGGAGCCCATCTTGATAATGTAGGCCTTTAATCCAGTTACTCTTAAGCTGAGACAGGAGAATATCAAATTCAAGCTCTGCTTAGGCTAGAGTTCAAGGGCCAGTCTTCTAGGCAGTGTCCAGAGCCTCCATGAGTAAGGAAAGGGAGGGCTGAGACGCGGTACAGTGGCGGGATGCTGCCTGATGTGTAAGACCCTGCATCCGATTTCATCCTGCACACACAGCAAGTCAGCACACAGGTGATAATGTTACCTTAGGAGCCAGGGAGGGTGTATGATACTTCTATTTTGTGTCATTTTTTTTTTGTGATGGAAATGTGAACTTAGTAACTGAAAAAGTTCCCTTAGGGGAAAAACATTATTTTAGATTATTTTTAATTTTTAAATTTTATCGATTACATGATCGTGTGTGTGTGTGTGTGTGTGTGTGTGTGTGTGTGTGCGCGCGCGCGCGCGCGCGCGCGCGCGCAAGCGCATGTGTGTATGCATGCACATATATGCTATGACATACACTTGGAAGTCACAAGATGACTTTTGGAGTTGGTTATCTCCTCCTAACAAAGATTGGGGATTGAGCTCTGAGGTGTGCATGGGAAGCCATCTTGCTGGCTCTAAAGAGTCTTCTAAAAACAACAGAGCCAGCTGTAACTAGCTTTGTAACAGCACTCAGGATGTGGAGGCAGGAGGATCAGTGCAGGACCATAAGGTGAGTCTGAGCTACTCTGAGCTACATGAAACCTTGACTCCGGAAGAGCAGAAGTCATGAAGCAATGAGGCATGGATTTGGAAGCTGTAATTACTCCTTCATTTGACCCAGCAATGAGAGGCTCACCAGAGACCCAAGTTCAGAGAGCTCTGCATCCAACAAGCAGGTTTGTGTAGTTTTTCCCTGTGTGAGAGGAAGTTTCAAAATAGATGTAAATATTTTCTTCTGGTACTTTCAATAAAGACCATGCCTTAAAAAGGTCCCATAGTGTCACTACCTCCCTGAGCAGGGAATCTGTGACCATCATTGTGTAAACTGACACTCTTGTCCCCAGTACCCACGCCAAGTCTCGGATGGACTAGGCAGGCAGGATTCCCATGTGAGGTACCAGCTCCTGGAGATGTGTGCTCTGTGTAGCCCCCACTACCATTAATGCATCAGAGTCCTCACAGTGCCAGCCTCCAGGGCAGTGTCTGACCTTGGATGGTGCTGCTGAGAGGGTTGGTGGATGTAGGTTGCAGTAGAGCCCCCGGAAGTGAAGGGATGCAGACGGGTGTTCCTGCTGCCCTGTCCTTTGTCTGCTTTCCAGGAAGGAAGACTATTTAGAGTCCTGCTGGAACAGCCCCAGCTGAGCGATTGGCTTCCCAAACATGGGCCTTTCTGCCCTTTCACTGTGTGCAGATGCCTTACGAGAGCCTACTGCCTGGTTTATAGTAGCCCAAAGCAGCTTCAGAGCTTTCCCTGTGATGGTATGTGTATCTGCTGCTTGATTACCTTTCCACTGTGCGCTAGTCCATTGTGTAAATGTGTCGCAGCTGTTACATCCCCATTTTCCTTAGTTTTATTATCTTTTGTGCAGGAGTGTTTTGCCTGTGTATATGTCTGTACCACATGTGTGCCTGGTGCCCACAGAGGGCATAAGAGAGTGTTGGATTCCCAAGAACTGCCTGACATGGGTGCTGGAAAGTGAACTTGAGTCATCTGGAAGAGCAGCATATACTGTCTGACCTACCTCCCCAGCCCTCTGTTACAGTAGTATTAAGCCATGCAGGCATTCTTGCCCATGTCTAGGTGAGCTTGGGTTCTTGACCATGACTCTCAAGCACTTGTGTCCCCTTGGTTATAAAGCTTGTTTCCTTGCTGGCACATCAGCCTGTGCTTCTGCTAGGCTGTCTGTTCTGGATCGGCAGGAGTATAGATGCTGGCTTCTTGCCCTGTGATGGTAAGGACCACACATGTGCTCACCCCCACCCCCAGCCTTTTATGTCCTTCATGTGTTTCTGAATACCTAGAAGTTCCTAGCTTTCATTTAACCATATGTATAATCTTTGTCTTAAATAGTAAAATCCTACTACTGTAAGATCAGATTTTCTTCTCTTCCACAGTCTTTTTAGAGTTAATTTTTTAATGAGTGCATGCAAGTGTGTGTGTGTGTGGGGGGGTATATACATGTATATGTTCATGTGTGTGAGGTAGTATTTTCTGTATGTATGTAGAGGTGAGAGGTTGATATTGGGCTGTCTTTAGTAGCTTCTCTACCATATGATTTTGAGGCCAGGGTTTCTCACTGAACCCAAGGCTTGCAGACCAGACTAGCCTCAAATTCATAGAGATCTGTCTGCCTCTGCCTCCTGAGTGCTGGGATTAAAGGTGTGTTCCACCACTGCTTGGCCAGCTTATTTTTTAAAGATTTATTTTACTTTGTTAAATTATGTGTATATATTTGTGTGTGGGTATGTGCACATGAATGCAGGTACTTGCAGAGGCCAGAGGCTTTGTATCCCTGGGTCTGGAGTTATAAATGGTTGTGAGTGTTAGGGATCCAAACTCAGGTCCTCATGCTTGCTCAGCAAGCACTTTATCTACTAAGCCATCTCCCCAGTCACAGAGATAACTGTTAAAAGGATTTGGCTTAAAGAAATGTGTTTATGTGTCAAGTTGGCAAGGGGTGAGAGTTTAAGACAGTATGTATGTATATGTGTGTGTGTGTGGGGGGGGTGTATTTGTATACCACAGCATGTGTGTGGAGGTCAGAAGACAGTTTGCCAGGGAATTTGTTCTCTCCACCCTCCATGTGGGTTTTGGGAACCAAACTCAGATTGTCAGACTTGGTGCCTGACAACTCACTGAACCATCCACCCACCTGTTTTGTTTTGTTTTTATCCATCTCTCTCAACAAACTTTGACAGCTACCTTCCTAAGTGTCTCCAATAGGCTTATTGTTTCATTAGAGTGTGTCCTAGCTGTTTTATGTAATTTTGTTGCTATTATTAATGATACCATCATATAAATACCACCTCTGGTGATACATGAAGTTGATGGTTTTTGTTTTTCTTATATAGCTTTTTTTTTTTTTAACTACAGCTGTCTGAGTTTGGAAAGTTCCTTCTCTTCCTTTGTTAATACAGTTCCTCTAATGGGTGTTCTAACTTAGTTTTTTTTTCTGAGTGTTCTGCATACATCGAATTGTGTGGGCTTCCTCCTCTTCATTAGATTTTCAAATGTTAGACCACATCTGCATTCCCAAGATAACCTAGCTCAGCACAATGAGCTTTTCATATGCTAGTGGATTTGGTTTGCTAATATTTTTGTAAGATTTTTAAATCTGTATTTATGAGACTCTTCTGTAACTTTTCCCTTTTCTCATTGTCTTTCATTTTAGTAACAATTTTTGTCTTATAAAATTAATTATATTGTATCAAATTAATAGCAGACTTTTTCTCCTTTCTTCTCTCCCACCCCCCCAACCCTTTTTCCTTTTCCTCCCTTTCTTCCTTTCTTTGGTTGTTTGAAATAGAGTTTCTCTGTGTAAATAGCTCTGACTGTCCTGGAACTCACTTTGTAGACAAGGCTGGCTATGAACATAGAGATCTACCTGCCTCTGCCTCCTGAGTCCTGGAATTAAAGGTGAGTGCCACCACACCAGGCATTTCCCTTCTTTTTCCTGTGTTAACCTCTATCTATGAATTAAATCCAGGGTCTTCATATGCTAGGCAAGGGCTCCACAGCTTAGGCCCATCCCCAGCCCTGGGTTCTGTTATTAAACAACATTAGTAAATCAATCAAGCTATACCAGTGACACCAGCCTTGTCCAAGACAACACACACACACACACACACTCTCTCTCTCTCTCTCTCTCTCTCTCTCTCTCTCTCTCTCTCTCTCTCTCTTTATTGGATATTTCTTTATTTACATTTCAAATGTTTTCCCCTTTCCAGGTCTCCCCTTCAGAAATCCCCTATCCCATCCCCCCTCCCCCTGCCTCTATGAGGGTGCTCCCCCACCCACCCAGTCCTGTCTTCCCGCCCTGGCATTCTCCTACACTGGGGCATCGAATCCCCTCAGGCCTGAGGTCTCTCCTCCCACTGATGTCCAACAAGGACAGCACTCTCTTTTATTTAAACTTTTCCATTTCTTTGATGGAGGCAGGTAGTTGGATCTCTTTCCCAATCTTATTTGCGATCCTTCTGTCAGCATGTGAATGGGATCAGAAGGAATCCACAGATATGGTCCTTCCATGGAGAGGGAGGAGAGGTAAGTCTGGGGCTCCTGAAGGCACCAGGCCTCCCTTTCACTCTTAGCCTTTTGTTTTTAAGGCTGTGTGGTTTGTTTCCTCAGTCCCTTCTCTCTCTCTCTTCTTGGTGTGGCAGTTTACACTTTGTTGTCTCCTGTAAAGGTTCTTGGCCTTGCCTGACAGATATTTGGCCCTTAGAGGTTTGCTAACTGATGTAATTTGCCGCCATGCTTAAATGTGCTTTCCTGTGTAGCTGTCCTTTCCTTTCTTGAGTAGAAGAACTCAGAAAGGTGATTCACAATGACAAGGAGTAGTTTCTTCAGCAATGTCTGCAGGAAACACATTATAGGGCTGAAGGGAGGCCTCATTTGGTTAAGTGCTTCAGATCCCAAGAATTCAGTTCTAGCACTGAAGGGCGTGGAGATAGCCAGCCGCAGGGCTTGTCAGCCAGTCAGCCTAGGCCAATGACAGACCCTGTCTGCCTCAATTAGAGTTTCCACTGCTGTGATAAGACACCATGATCAAAAGCAACTTGAAGAAAGAGTTTATTCCAGCTAACACCAGGCAGCTTACACTCCATCATCGAAGGAAGGCAAGGCAGAAACCTGGTGGTATGAACTGAAGCAGAATCCATGGAGGGGTGTTCTTATAGCTTGCTCAGCCTGCTTTCTTGTAGTATCTAGGACCAGCAGTCCTGGGGTGGTACTGCCTACAGTGATCTGGGTTCACCCACAGTCAATAATCAATCAGAAAGTACCACAGACTGGCCCTCAGGCTAGTCTGGGGAAGCATTTCTCAATTGAGGTTTCCTCTTCCAAAGTGACTCTAACTTGGGTCAAGTTGATATAAAACTAACCAGCACACTGTCTCAAGCAAAAAAGTAGAGGACACCTGAGAAGTGACACCTGAATTTGCCCTCTGACCTCTGCATGCATGCACATACATGTGCATATGTATGCATACACATAAACATAGACCACAGCACACTATACTTGTCCAGTTTTGTTTTGTGTTTGACACAGAGCTTGGTTCTAAAGCCATTTTGATCTTGGGATTTGGATTCATGTGAGTATGCCAGGTCTAGCTGTCCCCCAGCCCTAGCACCTACTGTGACCTGAAGAGTGGGTCTGCACCCTCTGCTTGCTCCACAGCCATGTGCTGTCAGACTTTGCCCCCAGGGGTCTCAGAGTAGACCTGCAGGGCAGGGTGGCACAATAGTGACAATCTATTCGCAGGGATCTCTCCTCCATTCCGAGTCCAGCTCAGGGTCTCCCAGCTCCTTGGCCTCATCTCTTTCCCTTAGAGATTCTAAGTGATCCCAAGGTCTGAGTCCTAGCTCTGTGGTCATTCCTAGGAGCTTCTAGTGTGAATCATCCCCCTTTCCTCTCTGGGACATCCTAGGACCTCCTTGCCTGCCCTGTCCTCCAGTAACAAGTCAGCTGCTTGACACACAGAATTCTCTTCACTGAAATGCCTCATGGGGATGCTAATTGGTTTGCCAGGAGAAACAAACCTGTCAGTTCCAAATATTGTCAGATTTCTGTGTCACATCTCGAAGAACCTTCAGATGATCTGCTTTCTGTTTATGGCCAACCTCTTGTTCAGATTCTGGTCAGTAAGACAGAGTGAACACTTGATTTGTCCCTGGTACTGGGAGGGCAGAGATAGGCGCTACCAGGATAGACTAAGTTCCTGTTCTACTGGGGCTGGTAGTCTGGAGTTGAGACTTTTGGAATGACAGTTTTTAAGTTCTAACAAAATAGATAACAAAGGGAGGGGTACAGAAATTATATTATTTCAAAATGCAAAACTTGTGCTTATTGAAGAAAATGAGCAACATGGGAAAATGGCCTTGAGATGGAGAGAATGCCCAAAGAGATCTGACAGAACTTAGGTCCATCAGGTATGGACACCACAGCAGTGTCAGAAAAGTAAAACCCCGATTTAAAAAACAAAAGGACTTGAGATGACACTTTTTCAAAGAAGATACTCATATGCCAAAGCACATGAGCAAATGTATGACCCCTTAATGCTGGCCATTCTCAAAACCCCAGCGCAGCCAACCTTAGCCCACTGGGATGACCACTGCCAAAGCTGGAAAGTACCCGGTCCTGGATAGGACTTGTGAATTAGAGCTATGTGCACAGTTGGTGGGAATCCACAGTGGAACAGTGCGGCACATCCTTAAAATTCTTTTAGGTAGAATCACCATATGATCGAGCAATTCCACTTTGGCTATAGCCAAAAGGATTGAAAGCAGAGTCTAGCTGGTGGTGGTGCACACCTTTAGTCCCAGCACTTGGGAAGCACAGGCAGGCAGATTTCTGTGTTAAAGGCCAGCCTGGTCTACAGAAGAAGTTATAGGACAGCTAGGGATACACACACAATCCCTGTTTCAAAGAAACCAAAACAAAAAAACCAAACCAAGCAAACAAAAAAATGGGGTCAGGAGAAAAGAAAAGAAAAAAGCAGAGACCAGAACAGATATTTGTACACTGGAGTTTATAGTTGTATAATTCCAGCAGCTAAGACATGGAGGCAGCCTAAGTGTCCATGGATGGAAGAATAGAAAAGGAAAATGTAACTTCTTCATACAGTGAACTTCAGCCCTGGAAAGGGAAGACATCCTGACATGTGCTACAACATGGATGAGCCTTGAGGGCATTATGGCCAAAGAGACAAACTAGTTACAAAAAGATGAGAATTGTAGTGATTCTGCTTATATGAGGCCCCGAGTGGTCATTATCAGACAGGAAATCAGACATGGGGACAGTGTCCATGTGGGATGGTGAGTAAGTGCTGGATGTGGGTGGGGTGATGACTGCCAGCACTGGTGTTCTTAGCACTGCTGAGTAATGGTGGTGAAGTTTGTGTTGCTGAACGTTACATCTGAGGACTGTCCTCCAGTGTGCTCTCTCTGTGGGGAGTCTGAATGGTATAGGGCCAGCTCTGTGAACTAGTGAGTGTATTGAGGGGACTACAGGGTATTGCTGAGGGGTTGCTACAGGACAGTGGACATCTTTAGGCACCTGCATTACTGAGAAGCTCTTTCCAGGATGAATGGGGACTCATGAAAGCTATATCCTGGGAGCTCCCCACTTAACAATAGCTCACTGCTTTCACTGAGGAGGCTTCATGAGTCCTTTCAACTTTCTAAGCTGCCAAGCCAGCCTACCTGCCTGCTGGGTGCACTCCTCCCCCTTTTCTAAAATGTGTATGTGTAGGCCATGTGTGTGTGGGTACCACAGGAGGTTAGAAGGGGGTATGGTAGCCCCTGGAACCAAAGTCATAGACGGTTGTGATCCACCTAACCTGTGCTAAGACTCCAACTTCAGTCCTTGGGAAGAGCAGCAAATGCTCCTAACTGCTGGGCCATCTCTCCAGCCCATAGGCCTGGTTTTATTAGCTTCCCAAGTCATACTCATTTTGTTAGCTGCCTAAGTCTTCTGAGCCTCCCAGGAGGGGGAGTTTGGATTGGGAGGAAATAGCAGCACAACATTGTCATTTCCTGGAGGAAGAAGCACAGGCCTTTTGCTGGAATGATCCTCAGACACTGGCTAGGGAGTCCTTGGCTTCTTAAAGTGATCTAAGATGACATGGAAGCACAGGCAAGTAAAGACAGCCTTCACAGGCTGATTCTTAACATGCTATCAGCCTGTCCCTGGAACAGGCTGTCTGTATGCGGTGGGAAAGGAGGGTGGGCCTTATCATCTAGGGCACACAGTTGGTAGCTAACAACAGATAGCTAAAGATCCTGGGGGGACTCTTGCAATTGTTTGCATATTTTGTGGTAAATATTTTAATTAAAATGTACCAAACAATGACTTCAAGTGAACTTCCCACAGTGCTGCTGGGCTCGGTTCTTCCTTCAGTGGAGCACAAAGGACAGAACTGATAGTCTCTTCCCAGGAGGGTAACCTAACACATCTTTTTCTTTGTATTTAGAGTTCGAAATTGGGGCGGGGAGTTGCCCTGGCACAGACTTCTCAGCGCACCTCAGCTCGCAGATCCTTTGGAAGATCTAGGAGATTCAGCATCACGCGCTCCCTTGATGATCTTGAGGTAGGTGGATTGGCCTTGCTGACCCCTGTGTGCTTCTGCCACTATTTATACCTACCCTTCTGGGAGCCCATTGGATTCTTCCCCCCAGCAGCAGCTTCCAGAGCTCATGGCGGGAGGTTCCTATATCTCAAGGTACCTGAGTCACCTGGGCCCCCACACTGGGGAGTATGTTTAATCCTCCTTTCTGACAATTGAGGTAGGATTGACCCCTGCCCTTTCTAAAGACCTGGTCATCCCAGATCAAAGGCCATTTTAAGAATAGATTTTATTCTGGGGAAGTTTTAGGGTTATAGAAAACTAGAGCAGAAAGAAAGTCTAGATGATGGTGCACTGGTGTCACCATGTGAGGGTTGAGCACCTGTCATGGCCAGAGGGCACTGTGGGTGCATTGCTGCTAGTGACAGTGCAGCAGCAATGTCAGGAGGTTGTCCTCCGTGTGTGGGCACACAGGCCATGCCATGTGTACAACAAGCCCACACAACATGTACAGAACTTGGGCAGCACCCTGGGGTCCTCTGTGTTCTTCCTGTCCCCCCCCCTCAGTTCTTGGCACCCACAGACTGTGTTGCTGATTTTGTTTCTGAATTCTGACAGACAGTTGTACCCCATGTCTTATTCTTACACTTTTTAAATGCAACCCATTTGCTCTCAAGGTATATGTTGTAGTTTTATGTGGCATAGTGTTATAAACTCCTGTCTTGATGGACACTGGGAAGAAGCTGTGTGAATGTTCTCATATACATCTCATGTAAGTGGAAGAGCTGAGTGGCAGGTGTCCATCCATGTCCCTAATGGCTGCTTCCACTTTTGGCAAGGTGACAGTGAAGACCAGCTGCAGAGCTGTTCCATGGCATGGAAAAGAAAAAGGTGTTAGGCAGAGGCTATGAGGCAGGGTCCAGCTTTGGGACCCTTATGGCATTGCTGTGCCTCACCAGAAGGAGGATTATGGTTAGCCTGCCTCCAGGTGGGGTTTTCTGCCAGGGATGATTGTGTCTGTGCTTGTGTAAGAACAGGCCTCTGTGGGTCTGAGCCCTGAGCATGTATATCGCCTCCTGATGGTGGTTTGAGAACCCACTGCAGAGGTTTAGGCTACTGTTTTGCTCCTTTCGTCTGTGAATGTGCTGGGTCTTCCTACTGGAAAGCAACTGGAGTCTTGCTGTTGTCAGCAGTTAGGAGTAAGTAAGGGCAGCACTCCGTCCTGACCCATTTGCTCCCCCTCCTGCCCTCAGAGGAGCTGATAAGAGGGTTGTCTGCATGCCCACTGGCCTTGAACTCACAGTTCCTCTGTCACGGCCTCCTCAGGACTAGAAGCCAGGCCTGTGCCAGCATGTCTTACCGATATGGGCACTTGGCAGATAGGAAGCCCAATTGCAGACTGGCTATGAAATACTTTTTGGGTCACAGGGCAGTGGAGCTGTGGCTTTCCATCATGTGGGTAGCCTCTTATTTAATCTTTCTGAATTTACCCTGAAGATTTCAAAGTGCATAAGCTACGAAGAACCCTGGCCACCTGAGGAGCTGCGGCGCCTGTCCTGTATACTTTCCTTGGCTGCTGGGGCAGGTGTGCTAGAAGCTTCCTCCAAACCTCTGTGTCTGTGGGCTCTATGGCCCTTGGGTGCAGCTGGCCCTGGTGACAAGGCTACTGTAGAGTGCAGCAGAGTGCTGAGACGTCACCCTGATGGCTAGAGAGTGAGCAGCTCACTCTCTGGAGGCCACATGACGAGCAGCTGCTGTGGTCAGGAGGCAGCTGTGACTGAGCCTGCCATGAGGAGCTGATGTTGGTGCTGCCCCTGTGCCGCTCCACTCCTGCATGCTGAGCCTAGTGCTGGAGGCTGGCCTTGTCCTTCAAAGGACTTAGATGGGAGGTCTGTGGTGCTCTGTGGTGGATACAGTCGTGTGGGACAGGGTCTTGATGCTTTTGGTCACTCCTGCCCTTTTGAGGCCTTCCCCTTCTGTCCTCCAGCCTCATCCCCTCTCCTGCTCATAATCCTTTGCATAGTCCCACCTGGGCTTATTTTTCTTAGACACAAATATGTCCAGGCTACCATATCACAATCTGATTTTTCTGGGCACCCCATCCTGACCCATTTGCTTCACCATCTCATCCACTGTCCTTCACAGCCACTGGTTATAAGCACGTGCCTTATGGGTTCTCTGGCTGTGAGTGACCTGGGGTCTGCAGCCTGCTCCTCCCTTGGAAAGGAGGAGTTGTCTCCTGACTGTCTCTCCTAGATTGCTGCTGGGCTTGCCCCAGAAAAGGACCAGTATCACACTCATGATGGACAGTTTGATACCTGGAAGCTGACCATTGTTCCATGTAGAAACTTTGTGTCCACCTGACCCAGCATAACTGGGAGCTGCTTTTAGCAGCAGGAAGCAGCAGTGGGAACACAGAAGGGTCTGAGCCATGTTCCCAAAGGAGAGGCAGTTCACATAGAGAGTCCAATCAGGCCTCCAGACCTTCGCTTCTTTGTCATTGGTGAGAGCTCTGTGCTAACAACTTGTCTCCTGAGAAGGGACATCCAACTTCTGACCACTCTGCTAATGGGCAGCCCTGAGTGCAGGTCTGTCTCCTGCCCTCCCAGGTTCCAGTGCTGGACCAAAGCCCATGTACCTGCTGCTTGATTTTATCAAGAGCCTGTCATGTTGTGATGATCTGGGGACTCAGGTTCTCTCTGACCATCCAGTGACAGGGTGGGAGCATTGATGTTGGCCCGGAATAGCTGCACATGTTCTCAGCATGCTGCCTCCCAGTACCCTGGCAGAAGCAACTTAAGGGAGAAAGAATTTGTTCTGGTTCATGGCTCGAGGTTGTGGGTCATCATAGCAGAGAAGTCATGGTGGCAGGAGCTCAAAGTAGGAAGTGACGAATATATCATGCTAGTTCTTAACTGGCTTTCTCAGTTTTATACACCTGGATCTTCTGCAGGGACTGGCCTCTTCCATGATTAAGATGGGGTTCCCAGCTGGGCAGTTGTTGAAGGAAATATTAAAAAATCGGCCCAGCACATTCCCACGCTTGTGCTTTTGCCCCGGCGGGCTGGCCTGCCATGCACTGGCGGGCAATGGCTGACCTGTTTTTATCTCATGGAGATTCTAGCTCTGAACTCCACAGTCTCTCCACCCAGTTCGCTAGGTTGCCACTGGTGGGTTACTACCATGCCAACCTGTGCTTCAGGTCCCCCATGGCCATTGTGGAGCACTACCATACCTTTCTGTCTTAAACCCAGACGAGCTGCTTCGTGAAGGAACAGTGGTAACTCAGTCTCTGGGTGCAACAACTAAAACCTAATCCTGTAAGCCTTATTAAAATCTGATCCCTCTGGTAGTGAATCCTTGTGGATCCACCACAATACTAGGAAACTCTAGCAGCTAAATCATACCCATCTGCTGTCCAGGTTCCAAAGAGACCTCACTCTTTCCTGCTTCCTCTCTCCTTCCATCCAACCTGGAGGTCCTGCCTACTCGCCCAGTAATTGGCTCCTTTATTTATTAGGGGATTGGTTCACAAGAACAGCACCAGGCCCATCCACAACAGGCAGTGGTAGCACAGGCCTTTGATCCCAACACTCAGGAGGCAGAGGCAGGTGGATCTCTGAGTTCGAGATCACCTTGGTCTACAGAGTGAGTTCCAGGATGCAGACAGCCAGAGCTACACAGAGAAACCCTATCTACAAAACCCCAAAACAACCAAACAAACAAAAATATGGGGTTCTCCACATCAATTTCAAATAACACAACTAATCCTCCACAGGCATGCCCAGAGGCCCATTTCCCAGGAGATTCTAGATTCTGCTAAGTGAACACTAGGGGAAACTGAGGCATTACTATTGATGACACTTGCCTTGGTGTCATAGGACCTTCTTGATTGTCTCCTTATCGTTCCCTTAATTAGTGATTCCCAGTTTGAGAAGTGGCTTAAAGTTGCAAGTTGAACAGAACCATGTCTTTACTTGGCCTCTGGGTCATCTACCTTGATTTCTTTTGTGTTGATTAAGCCAGCTGGCACCCAGGACCACCTTGCTCTGCCCCCTGTGAGGGAAGTGTACTGAAGCCAAGCATTCTCTCTCCTACCTGAGTCTCTGGAGGCCGTTGCCTGCCTGTCCTCTGGCTGCAGGGATGGAATGGTGCTGGACTTAGTTCTGCCTCTTCTACCGCTTGCTTTCATTGTGCTCAGTCCCTCCAGACACATTAGTCTCTTCTCCCATTGCTGTGACTTGGTGCTTAGTGCTTTCTCATTACATCCTCATGGAAGGTTGCAAAGCTGAGCTCTTGCTGGACCATAAAGCAAGTCTCAGAAGAGTGAGTGACAAAGGGTGCACAGCCTCATGGCAGGCACACTAGAAACAGCAGCACCTCTCAGCCCAGTGAACCATTCCTTGATAACTCATCCAGTTCAAAGAAGAAATCCCCATGGATATTAGGAAGTGTTTTGAACTGAACAGCACTGGAAATAGCATCTGGCCTAAACATGGAGGATGTGGCCAAAACTTGTTAGGTTTGAACCTGGCATTCCTGCATAGGTTCATGTTTTGAATGCTTGGTCCTTAGCTGCTAGCACTACTTTGGGAAACTGTTAGAGGTTCCACTGGCAGAAGTTAGGGCCTAGGTGTGGCTCTTTGAAGGTTATACCTGGCCTTGGTTCCACCTTTGTGCTCTCATTCTTGACTTACTACCATGTAAACAGCCTCTGAGACACATTATTGCCACTGTGAATCTCAACCACTTGGTCCCCACTGTGATGGGCTGCAATCCTCTGCAACTGCCCCAAGTAATCTTCCTCCCCAGAGCAGTTCTCATAGTGACTCAAAACACCAAAGAGGGATTACTAATATAGTTTTCTTATAGTTTCTTTTTCTTTTTTGTGTTTGCATGCATTTGTTTGTGGGGTGTGTGTGTGTGTGTGTACATGTTTGTGTGAGTGTATGCACATGTGCATGCAGATGGAGGTCAGAGGTTGGCATCTGGTGTCTTTTTTGGTCTACTTTCACTTTATGTTTGAGGCTAGTTTTCTCACTGACACTGTAGCTCATTGATTGCTAGTCTGGCTGGCCAGTGAGCCTCAGGGATCTTGTCTCTGCCCTCCAAGCACAGGGATTGAAGATGTGTAGCACCATGCCACAGCCATTACGTAGGTGCTGGTAATCTGAACTCAGGTCCTCATGCTCGTGGACAGGCCTGCATAGATTGGGCCCCAACAGTGTGCACAAGGAGAGTGGAATGTCATCTCAGGTTGGACAAGAGCCAGAGAATAGGATCACAGGAAGCAGAAGCAGGGCAGTAACCAAGGGTAAAGTAGCAGTTAATCTAACAGTAGATTAGTATCTTACTCTCAGCTGGCTTATATGAGGCCACTATAACCTTGGAACCAAAAACTCTGAGGAGAAAGTTCAGAAGATTGGCTAATACTAGATGTGAGAATCCTAAGCAAGATATTAGCAATATGAGTGCTGCAATTTTTATTTTAGGGATACATTGTTTGATATTTAAAATTTTAATTTTCCTTCCCCCTAGAGTGTGTGACTTACCACATTAACAGAGTAAAGTAGAAAATAGTTATATATTATCTAAACAGGCAGGAAAGACATTTGGTATAGTTCATTGTTAATATATGGTGAACAAAAGCTAATGATGTAAGAATGAAAAGGAGCATCCAAGATCCCACAAAGTTCTCAGAATGGCCTGTGGCATGGTGTGGCGTGGCACACATTATACTAATTTCCTAAGACCAGGCAAGACACAGTGTCTGCTTCTGCTTTCCATTTAAATTTTTACTGGTATTATTGTTGAGACAGGAGATTAAAAACAACAGACATATGCAATGCTTGCAAAAAACGAAAATGTTAGTATTCTCAAGTGATAAAAGTTATAACAGAAAATTCCAAGTGATGGCCAGTTATTTAGAGTAATGAGTAGATTAGCAAGGTTGCTGCATACATGGATACTATACAAAAGTCAGTTGTGAATACAGCTAGAAAAGGAACTGTGATTCAATGCGGTGCATTCTTTTTCAAGTTGACATAAATATAAAATCAAAATATCAAAAAATATCATAAAATGTGTCTATATTTATCATGTACAATTAATTGATATTACATGCAACCACATATAGCAATTTTTTTGTGTGTGTGTGTGTATGGTGAAATCATTTAACAACAAATTTCTTGTTAATTTTTAAGAATACAGTCTATTGTGGCTCATCATGTAGTTTTAAAAAAACATCCTGGATCAGTGAGATAGCTCAGAAGTCTTAAAGGTTTGTGCTGTCAAGCCTGGAAACCTGAGTTTGACCTGTGATACCCATATAGTGGAAGGAGACACCCAATTCTTACAAGTTGTCCTCTGACCTCCACCTGTGTGTTGTGGTGTACACACACACAGACAGACACACACACACCCTTAACTTTTTTCTATTTGTAATGTTGTGTCCTTATCTACACTCCAGCTTTGCCCCGAGTTGGTCGCGCCTGTGGAGCCCCATCCTACCTTCCGCCTTTGTGCACTCAGCTTTCGGGCTTTACAGATTGCGTTCATTGTGCTTTGCCTCGCTGTGCTTGGCTTGTTTCACCTAATGTAAAAACCATCTGGGTTATTACTCTATGCTATTGTGGTTCAGTGCATTTTAATCAAAATCCCAGCAGGTGTTTACTGAATTTAAGATTATTTTTATAAAATTTTTGTAGAAATATAAAGGGCCAAGAGGAGAAAAGATCTGTACTTAAAATTTTTATTGTAGGAAATATACATGATGAAGCTTGCCATTTTAACCATTTTTAGGTATGGTTTGAGTTTGAAATGTACCCTCAAGCTCATGGGTCGAAGATTTTTATCCCTATGTCTTGGTGCTTGGTGCTAGTTTAAGAGGTGCTAGGATCGCTTCTTGGACAGGAAGGCTGTCCCTGAATGAAAGTAAGATTCTGTTGCTGATAACGTTTCAAACTTGGTACTTGAGAATCAACCACCTCGGATTTCAAAAGCACAAAAGAGACGGGAAAAGAAGGCTGCACTGGAAAAAGAACGGGAAGAAAGGATAGCTGAGGCTGAAATTGAGAACTTATCTGGAGCCAGACATCTAGAGAGTGAAAAACTTGCTCAAATATTGGCAGCCAGAGACTTGGAAATTAAACATATTCCGTCTGATGGTCATTGTATGTATGGAGCACTTGAAGATCAGCTGAGAGAACAAGACTCTGCTCTGAATGTGGCTACCCTAAGGAGGCAGACTGCTGAGTACATGCAAAATCATTCAGACGACTTCCTGCCGTTCTTAACAAACCCCAATACAGGAGATATGTACACTCCAGAAGAGTTTGGGAAGTACTGTGATGATATTGTAAACACAGCAGCATGGGGCGGTCAACTTGAGCTAAGAGCTCTGTCTCATATCTTACAAACACCAATTGAGATACTACAGGCAGATGCTCCTCCTATTATAGTTGGTGAAGAGTATCCGAGGAATCCATTAGTACTAGTATACATGAGGCATGCGTATGGCTTAGGAGAACATTATAATTCTGTTACACGGTTGGTGAACTCAGCTACTGAAAATTGCAGCTAGTTTACAAAATGTTACACTGTTATAGAGTGTGCCAATCTTCCGAGTACTAAATTGTTGTAAATGCTACTGAAAAACACAGCTACCTTAAATGAGTTTTATAAATAAGCTTACTAACAGGCTGTTTAGAAATACGTTGGATTACCTTTAACCAGTGCAGTTTTAGAATTCAAAGTCTATTGTGGAGAATATCATTCATAGACAAAGGCGTTATTCTTTGCACTAATTAATTTTAGTTGTCTTGCACATTCTGGTTTGGAATATATTTTGTTTTAAATTTTGGTCCCACAACATTATGTCCCAAAAGTGAAGATTTCAATTTAATTTTTCTTAAAAGTATGGAGACTCGGTCTCTGTCATCCTAGGAACATATTGCAGTGACAGCAGGTTTGTCAATGCTTATAAAGTGCTCGAGAGCCCAGTGACTTCGGTATTCCTGGGGTCAGCAGTGTGCCCCTTTTTATGCAGCATATCTGCTGCTAAGAAGAAACTACTTCAGTAGTTAGGAAGTTTTGAATACTTTGAGAATCAGTATAAAGAAATGAAACAAAATCAATGGTAAATAGGTGTTGTGTCAATTTTGAATCTTTTGTAACAAATTGGGATTTCCCTTTTCTGTATGTGTAGCTTTAAAAGTTTGTAACTCCTGCATTGCTGATTTCTCAGCCAGAGGATGGAGTTAGAGTTGAACCTTGTTCTCTTCACAACTGAGAATTTTTATACTTTGCCCAGCACTACTCAGCTGCTATGCTTTCTCTAGAACCTTCCTACTGAGAGGCATCCAGCGGCCTCTCATTGCTCACCCGTGCAAGATGATGCTGTGGTAATGGAGAAAGGGCCACGGGCACATTCCCTCTTAAGTCTTCCCCTTTCCAGCTGCACTCACTTTCTAGGATTCAATGAAAGCCCTGGCTACAAATTATTTTGTTATGTATCACTTTTTTTCACTCACACATTTGATTATTTTATGTATAGGAAAAGTTGATGAGCAATGGTGGCACACCCCTTTAATCCCAGCACTTGGGAGGCTTAGGCAGGAGGATTTCTGAGTTCGAGGCCAGCCTGGTCTACAGAGTGAGTTCCAGGACAGCCAGGGCTACACAGAGAAACCCTGTCTCAAAAATCCAAAAAAAAAAAAAAACCAGAAGAAGAAAAACAATGTAAAAGAAAAGTTGAAGGTTGTTGTTCAGAAGCAGAGAGCTGTGTGGTAAACTCAGTACAGAAGAATTTTATGTGGAATGACTCATGTTACTCAGATTTTAAGTCACTTAGATCAGTATTCTTTGTAAGAGAGTTGTGCCCACACACAAGTGCTTGCTGTTCTTATGCAACCGAGTACCATGGGATGGAGACACAGCTCTAGAGCACTTGCCTATCATGCATGAGACTCAAGGTTCAATTTTTAGCACCAACAAAACACAGTTTATGAAAATGAAACTTTTTGTTGTGATCTGTTTTTTCCAAGTTAGAAATATAGCTAAGTTGAGCATCATGTTTATAATATTTGGACTTTGAACCAAGTACACTGTCTGAGTAAATAATGGGCTTATGATGGGAAAATCAGGTAACAGTGTGGCAAGCTGGCAGACTGGTCAGCAGGGCAAGGACTTTCTGAGATCATCCCAGCTGACTGAAACGTACTCTGCCTGCCTGCCTCACAGGGATGGTATTCTGAAGCCTGTCTGCTTTGTAACTTTTGATCCTTTTTTATTCTGAAATTTATAAGAGCATAAACTTGTAAAATAAATGCTTCGAACTCATTTTGAAGTAATGTTATCTTCATCTTATAGTATCAGCCTTAAGGAGTAATGAAACATTATGAAACAATTATTGAAAATTCCGTTTGCAACAAAGATACTCTAAAATAACTCATTAATGTTTCATTGTTTTGACTAGAATTAAAATGTATTTAATTATGTATTTCTAAAAAAAAAAAAAAAAAGAGGTGCTAGGATCTTTACTGGGTGTGGCTTAGATGGAGTAGATTGGGCTTAGCCACACTGGGTGGGACTTAGTCAGAGTAGGTGTGGCTTAGCTGGAGTAGGTGGGGCTTGGCTAGAGCAGGTGGGGCTTAGCTAGAGGAGATGAATCCTTAGGGGCTGTTTGTTTTCCCTCTGTCTGTCCCTCCCTTCCTCTTTCCCTCCTTCCTTCCCTCTCAGTATCACTCACTCTCTTTTGCTTGCTCTCCATTTTTACTCTCTCTCAGCTCTTTCTCACTCTTTCTCCTTGCTGGCCACTGTGAAGTGAACAGCTTCACTCTGCTATACCCCTCTGCCCTTGGTTCTCTCTCACTGATCTAGAAAAAATTGTGTCTGTTGTCCATGAACTAAAACCTCTGAAATTGTGAACTCAAATCAATTTTCCATCTTTAAGTTGGTGCCATGGTTATGTGTTTGTCCCAGTGCTGGTGGTTGCTCTGTGTGGATCTGAGGACGCATGGACATGGCTAGGTCAGACTTTGCAGGTATACCTGAGAGGATGGGTGAGATGAAGGCCAGAGAGGCAGTGGGAGTGGTCTGGACAGACAGGCCTCAATTCTAGGGAAGAAGGGAGAGTTGGTGGGAAGGAAAGCAGGGCCTTAGAGCAGGTCTGAGGAAGCAGCTGCGGACTGCCCTTAGGGCTGCGTTGGAGTCTCTTCTGTATATGCCCAGTGTTCCTCTCCTTCAGAGGCAGCATGCTGAGAAGAGTGAGGTCATCTGGCAGAGTAAATGGGATGAGCTGGGGCTCCAGCTTGTAGAGGGCAGGCAGGAGTGGGCCTGCACACCTCCTAGGAGCTGAAAGTGGGGGCTGCTCTGTGTCAAGCCTTAGCATATGTGATGTGAGTGTGCCCTCCCTGTAAGGGAATTTGGAAGCCATGGTACTCTCTGTCTCTGTTTCTGTCTCTATCTCCTTAGCCTGTCCTTAAGTCCTAGTACTTGCGGCATCAAGCATTCTCCGCATGCTGCACTATGCTAAGATGGAAAGTGTTCAGTGGTTGTCTAAGAGAACCAGATGTTTAGAAGAGAACTATTAATCAAAAAGTAATTCAGGCTTGTGACTATAGCTCAGTGATAGAGTCCTTGCCTAGCAATTACCTAGCATGTGCAAAACTCTGGGTTTCATCCCAACACACACACACACAAGGTAATTCCAGTTTAAGACCAGCTTCAGGTTTTGTGTTTCTTTTTGTGTATGTATAGGTGCTGATGTGGGTGTGTCATTGTATGTGGAGACTAGAGGATATCCTCAGGTGTCGTTTCTCACCCATTGGTTTTTCTCACTGACCCAGCTTCAGGCTTCAGGGATCTGCTTTCTCTGCTTCCCAGTATAGGGTCCTAATAGGTCAGCATCACTGGCTTTAAAACAAACAAACTTGAATCCTCGTGCTTTGTAAGGCAAGCGCTTTACTATGGAGACTGAACCATCTTCATAGCCTGTTGGTTTGTTTGTTCGTTTGTTTTTGTTTGTTTGTTGATGCTTAGCCCAAGTCTTGCCATGCTTGGTGGCAGGTTGGCTCCTGAGGTTGGGCAGGAGTTTGAGCAGTGGGATGGTGAGGCTGAGGGTGGGATGATTCCTGCAGGGGAGAAGCTTTGATTGCAGCAGGATCCCTGCCTTTGGCTTTTGCTATTTGTGGGGCGAAGAGATGGGGGTATAAGTGTTTATGAAAAGTTCTTCCTGGGGGTGCTAGAGATACCAGCCATCTTTAATACTTTATTAAGGAGTCCTTGTTCATGTATGGATTTATTTGCTGCTTTTCCAAAATCCTGCGGATTCTAGGAAGCTCAACAGACAGACCCACTGCGCCACACAGGAAGGGAAGACATGGGGAAATGTAGGCTGAAGTGGCTGCACCACTGGGGTGTTTAGCCTGGCAATGCTGACAGCCAGAGGGACAACCAGCACTGGTTACCACCTGTACACAGTGGACCCTCACGGGTGGTTGGAGCAGGTCTGGTCCTGAAGACTGATTCTTTGTGCTGGCCCAGGTGATGGGAGGTTGCAGGACCAGCCCCAGGAAGAAAGCTGTACTGAAAAGCCTCAGCAGAAACTAGGAGAAGAAGGCAGAGCCAGGGAGCATCCAGAAGGGAGGCATAGACCTCCCACAGGAAGCCTGTGTCCCATAAATCTTTGTGTCTGGGTATCTCCAATTCTCCTTGACTGCATCACCCATGAGTTGAACTGTGATGCTCCCTGGCTCTGAAGAGGTGAACAGGAACCTCCTTCCATTGAAAATCATAGTTCTGTGTGCACTGGGGAAATAAGAGGCGTTGCTCGCACCAGACTTAGTCTTGTAGCTATTGTGGGGCCACCGTGCCAGTATGGGGGAAACTTTGTCATCCTCCAAGACCTGGCTCTGATCACACTGACATTAGGGCCTACAGTAGTCACCACACCTTGAGGTCTCCTGTCTGTCTACACTTGCCATGTTCTGTCTGAGTCCACCCAATGATCCCATGCTGAGCTTTTGGTACTAGGTCCTTTAGTACATACTCAGGAGACACAGGTGTCTTCACTCCATATGGAGGTGGCAAAATTGCTGCTGTGCAGGAGCATCAGCATTTCTTCCTAGCAAGATGCCGGGAGTACTGTGTCCAAGACAATGAGTGTGTGAGAACGACTGCCAGGACACGGTCCTAGCAGGAAAATCCTGATGGCATGTTGGTCCATTGTGCCTCTCAAGACACTGCAGGTGCTGGTCACCTGTCCTTACAACCACCTGTCATCCCACGCTGTTTATATGACGTTGGTGTTAAAATTCCTTCCTAGAGGGA
This sequence comes from Tokudaia tokunoshimensis, assembly GCA_036184795.1. Classification (NCBI taxonomy): domain Eukaryota; kingdom Metazoa; phylum Chordata; class Mammalia; order Rodentia; family Muridae; genus Tokudaia; species Tokudaia tokunoshimensis. The sequence continues at coordinate 71,326,284 of BTHU01000014.1, read as the reverse complement.
GATGTAAGCACTATTTAACCCCTTCTCCTAAGGTTCCAATTACAGTCCAAGGCCAGATTCCCCCCCCCCCCCACCCAGCATCCTCTCTGGAGAAGCAGTGAGCTTATTGGGCTCTGTGCTGGCTCATTTTATGTCAGCTTGACACAAGCTAAATTCATGAGAAAGAAGGGAGCCTCAAGTGAGAAAATGCCTCCAGAAGATTAGACTGGAGGCAAGCCTGTAGGGCATTTTCTTAATTAGTGGTTAATGGGAGAGGCTAGCCATTGTGGATGGTGCCACCCCTAGGCTGGTGGTCCTGGGTTCTATAAGAAAGCAGACTGAGCAAGCCATGGGGACAAAGCCAGTAAGCAACATCCTCCATGACCTCTGCATCAGATCCTGCTCTGCTTGAGTTCCTGTCCTGAGCTCCTTTGATGATGAAGAGTGATATGGAAGTGTAAATCAAATAAACCCTTTCCTCCTCAAGTTGCTTTGGCCGTGGGGTTTCATCACAGCAATAGGAACCCTAAGAGAGACTTCCTTACAGAGCATAGATAAGGGATTAGTTACAGTTCCCCCAACAGGCCATGCCTGGAAAGACTACTCAGCAAGGATAAGGTCTTCCCCATAGTTCATAGATGAAGCTCCCAGAGTTACATACACCATGTGGAAGGAAGAGACTGGATACTCAGGTGAGGGGCTTGGGACTCCATGAGAGTATACAAACTGTCAGTAAGCCCAGCTGGGACAGCCCTTCTCGTAGGGGTGCAGCTTAACTCTGCGGGATGGCTGCTGCCAACAAGTGGCAGCTGACTTGGGGCTGGGAACCAGCCTGGAGGGCTTAGTGCAAGAAGGAAGGAACCACATTTGTGCATGTGTGTGCATGTGTGCATACTTGGCCACAGCGTGAGTATGGAGGTCAGAGGACAGCTTGTGGGATTCTGTTCTCTCCTCCTTCTGAGTAAGTTCCAGGGATCAAACTCATCAAGGTTGGTGGCATGTACCTTTATTCATTGAGTCATCTCACTGACCCTTGTTTTGCTTTTTGAGACAGAGTTTCACTGAATAGCCTGACTGGCCCTAAACCATCACTTTTTGCCTCCACATTGATCTTCCTATGGTGCCTACAATTCCCTATCTGTGGGCCAGGACCACCTGTCCCTCTGGGTCAAGCCCATGTTTTAGCCCCCACTCCTTGACCTTCCAGCACTGGCCGTGTCATTTGTATTGGTGCCCTGCGGAGCACTGTGCTGGAAGAGCTCGTTTGCCCTCTTTTACCTGAGCTGAAGTTGCCAGAGTTACACTAGTACAGCTTTTCAGGGACTGGCAATGGCAGGCTCCCAGGCAGCAGGGGGCGCTCAAGTCACAGTTTTGCCTCCATCCAAAGTAGTCCTATGCTCCAGACGTTGGAGAACCATCATGTAGAGGGAGGAGGCCCTTCAGGTAGTGGTGCTTTGATATTATCTGCAGACCCAGCCACTCTTCTTGCTCACCATAGTCACATTTCCTAGCAAAGCATGCAAAAACTCCAAGTGAGAGCCAGGGAAGGGCTTGAGGGAAGGCGCCTTCTTGACATTTAGTGGGTTTGGTTGCTTCCACTGCAGCCTCCTCTAACCTGAGACTTGGTTGCAAAGTGTGTCACCTTCTCTAAGACAGCTCAAAATAAACTCTTTTTCCTTCTGTTTTAATCCATCCTTTCCTGATTCCCAGAGAATGTAGATTAGAAAACGCTTCATCTGGTCTTTGATAGTCCTGTCTTCTCTTCGTCTGTATGGAAATTACTGTGGCTCTTCCTTCACTCAGAGACACAATTGGGGTTCTCTCTGCCTGGAGTATTTCCTCATTCAGTTACTGCTCACTGGGGCCCCTTCTGTTTCTACACTCTGGTTAGCTCTGGGAATACAGTAGCCAACAGAATCTGAGGGCAGGTGCAGCTGTGGTGGTAGACAGGTAGACAAAAAAAAATTGTCTAACTTCAAGTAATGCCAAATTTATACTTACGACATATTATCTTTTTTTTAAAGACACTATACTTTAAATTAAAGGTGGTGGAGGGCAGAGCTGGGCCTGCCCTGGCAAAGTGGGCAAGGGTGGGAGGCAGTGAGGATCACAAGGCTGTGCTCTGATGGCGCTGGTAGGTGAGGAGGACTCAGCCTGGCTGGTCTCTCCAGCTGCCCAGTGGGTGATGCTTGGATGAAGAGTGGGAGGCTGGGGGAGTCGTCTTTGCACTAGTATTTTGGGGCTCGCCTCTCATGGGTTCTTAACTTTTGCTTGGTCTTGGTCTTTTGCTCACTTACAATGCTGTCACTTTCCTCTTGTCCCTGTGGTTCTGTTTAGCCCCTTGGTCACATCCTGTGGACTCCAGCCTCCTTTTCTCCAAGTGCTGGCTCTGGGACAGAGGTGTTGGTGAGGCAGTCCCTGGGCTCTGTGGGCACTTAGTAGGCACTTCTTGTCTGGCCAGGTGGCAGTATTCTGGGTACTCCAGGTTGAATATTCCACCTGACACCATGGCTGTGCCCAGTCCACATGCACTTACTGATCTGCCAGGTGGTGGCTTTCCCTCTTCTCTGGGCTCCAGGTAGCTGGTGTGGGAAGTAGCTGGCCTGGGCTGGAGAGTGGTCAGTGATTCACTCACTCTGAGCTGGTGTCCAGTGCTTTCTGCTCACATCTCACTGTCTTGGTGAGGTCCTCCCCTGCTGTCTTCTTGTCCCTGAACTGGCCATAGGCTTTTATCTGTGAGAGCTGTGCTGGGCCTGGTGGGCCCAGGCTTGAAAACGATCCCACAGCAATGGGAGTGGGCAGAAGGAAGGAAGGCACGTGAGGCTCTGGCTACCACTACTGTTATCTGTCACCCTTGGGCCTTGATCTGGCAGGCAGCTAATCAGCCCTTTCTCAGAGCACGTGTGGGTCAGGAAACAGTAGGATGGCAGAGTCCTGGGTGTTGGCCTTGCTCTCTTCAAGACCTGTCCTCAGAAGAAACTAGTCTCAGCCCTACTAATGACCTCATCAGCTACAGAGGCCAGGCCAGACAGTGGGTATGAGAGGAGAGGATGTGACCTTAAGGCCTCAGGCTGCTTGTGTCTGAACCACAGCATCCATACAGACAAGATCCCATTGTTTTCTTCCCTTCTCATTCCTGACTGAACATACCTGGATGCAGGCCTTTTTTGTTTGAGATGATAAAAGTAAACATATAGCTTTCTGCATAAGGTTCTTAAGTGTTATATGGCTGGGTTGCCTCCCAAGGTCCCAGCAGGTTCTATGCACATTAACCATGCCTAGCACATATGTACGTTGATCACACATAGATTTTTTAGGGTCTGGAGGGCTTGTGGACTAGGATATACTATCATCTGCACCTTTCCCCAAACTATAGATTAGTGCTAGGCCCTCAGACAGTTGTCACTCTGACTGCTGTAGGCCACTTAGACTCTCTGACATAGAGACAGTTCCCAGTGCCCTGTGGCCAGCTGCCATTGAACTCAAAGGACAGACCACAGTCTCCAGGCTCCCAACAGAGCAGAGATAGTGTTCCCTTTCAGCAAGGAGCAGCTCTGTAAAGGGACGGTTAGGCTATCTGCATCATCTCTAGCTATGGGAGCCATTGCTCTTGTTGGCTTCTCTTCCTGTAAGTCCCCTGTAAGGTATTAGCATCCTTCATCTTTGCTGGAGTGGGGGTGAGGGTGGTGCACATGAGCCCTATCCCTTGCTGCTTTCACTGGCTTTGTTCCTATGTTCATGACTGCAACTCCCCAAAAACCATTGGTCGAAGGAGACTTGAGCTTTTGCCAGTTCTCATCCTGGTCAGCTGTCACAAGCTTCTAGTTGGAAGGGAAGGCAAAGCATTATGGATTCAACTCTTGATGTTGCCTTGTGGTCATACACGTCTCTCTTGAGGAAAAGCAAAGGTGAGTCTGACCCTAGGGATTTCCATCTGGTGGCCTGACGCAGACCCAAGGCTTGTCACAGCCTAAGGGCCCAAGGCACTTCATTTGTAATTTCTGGGGCTGTCACTCCATCACACAAGGGTGATGGAGGACTGTGGGGCCTGCTTGGCCAAATCACAAGGCCTGGAGGCACCTGGGTGAGCAGTTCACTGAGTCTCAGTAAAGTGGCTGGTAATTTTGCAGTGGGACCCAGGTTATAGCACCAGTTTCTTTCCTCCTCCTCCCTTTCACAAGTCAGGATCCATCAGGTTCACACACTCTTGAGCTGTTCATACTTGGGAAGCAAATGCAACCAATCATGTATCACAGACGCTGCGTGGAGGTGGAGGGGTTTTTAGGAACATACTAGATCCTGCTGGCTGCCACGGAGGAAGCGCGTGCATATGGAGCAGGCTTATAATAGAATCAGCGGCAACTGTAATTAAGGTTGCAAACCATACCACGCCACTAAAACACAAATTCTTTGCAGCTGTTGTGCTGAGAAATTACCCAGCCAGTCAGCCAGTGTTGCTCTTCAGATTCTGTAGAGGAAATGCTTTAAAAATGATCTCACAGGGTGATTTATATATAAATGGCTCTTCTGTATGAGACGATCAAGATAGAGTCTGAGTCTCTGGCAGACCACAGCTTCCTCGGTGTCCTGTTGCTATGGGTGACGAAGGGAGCACATGGAACTGAAATGTCTGAACTTTTCTGACATGCACAGGCACGCTGCTGTGTCGGATGGGGTTTTAGATCCAGGTGCCTGGCACATTATGGACGTTTTCTTGTCTTAAGATGAATTTGGAAAAGGGGCTGTCAGATGATTCGGATGTTTTTATTGACCAGCAGGTAAGCCATCCAGCTGCTGAGTGTTGTGAAAATGGAATGCTATAAGAAAGCCTGGCATCCCGGTTACTACTTTATCTTCACCTGCCCCGGGAATAGGAGTCGTGGACTTTCCAGGTGCTTTGAAGTATACACTTTGAGGCTGCTTTCCCTGGGTCATGAGAGCCATAGAGTGAGTGTGCACTGAGGACCACAGCCTCAGTGCAGGGCTGGGCTGGCTAGCTAGGGCAGAGTGAGCTCCAGGGTGAGTGTGGGACTCAGCCCCAGTGCAGGGCTGTCTGTGTGGCTTCTTGGGACACTGGGTCCCCCCCTACCCCCTTGTGAGCCTACACTGCTTGTACCCTGTGTGTCTGTCTGAAAACACCAAACATTTTCTTTTAGTACCCGTGGTAATTCTAACAGCTCTTAAAGATGCTAGTGGATCAGTTTTGTTGAAATGCTGAGTTTCAAGTGGATAAACATTAACACTTCTTGTTAAATTGCTAGCTTGTAGCTCACATTTCAAAATATAACAAATTGGCTCTGCAGGAGCATACAGACAAAAACCAGATTTTAATGTTTGGTGATTATAGGAATGTATGAAGTTAAATGTATAATAGTGTTTTGTTTTTTAAAGTTTGAGAGAAGACAAAAATAGCATTTTTCTTTTGTGACCGTTTCTGTTGATAGGAAGATAAAAAATACATTTAAGCTTCTATGGAAGATTGTCATTAATCCCTAGGTACTGATTTCAAATTTTTCCTTTCCTGGGAATAGCTTAATCTTTCTTCCTAATACCTAAGCCACACTTCCTGGAGGAGACGCTGCTAGAATATCAGTGCCAGGTGTGGGTGTAGAATCTCAGCGCATGGGCATGGGAGGTCGGCCGTGCCCTTCCTTTTGCGGCAGGGTCAGAAGTGGTCCTGTGGGTCAGGGTTGGGCTTTCTGGTGGAGCAGCTCCCACTGGGCTGCTATGTCCAGGGGACATGGTTGTGTTTGAAGTAGTGCAGCTCCCTGCTTCTTATCTTTTTCCTTCCCACCAGGCGGATGGCCAGCGGATTCATACTGCTGGCCAGAGGCCGAGACAGGTGCTCCCTTGCCCTTTGGTGTTGTATATGAGGTGGAGCAAGTGTTCTCAAACCCCTGGTCCCAAGGGACTCTCTCTTTCCTCTGAGCCTCAGCAAGCTTGTCTTTAAAATGAGGGTCGTAAGAACACTGTGGCTCTGTGTATAGTGCACATGCTCACTGCAGCCTGTCTTAGAGTACTGGTGTCTGTGCTTTCTTTGCCCTGAGGCAGGGAGTGCTCCAGCTTTCCTAGGTCCTGGCCAGTGTCTTTTAGGGCACATGGCAGTTAGACCCAGAGACAAGAGGTTCTCAGGGGCCAGAAACCCTGACCATGGCTTCCTCGGATTATGCAGGTTATGCACGTGCCCTTTGCCATGCGTGTGTTGGACTGCATGAACTCTACATGTGTTAGCTCTGGGCGCTGATGTGAACTACTTGAGGAGAGAGTAAAACCTGAGGCCAAAATAAATATATGAATTATCATAGAAAAGTGGCATTTCCAATCTGCTGACACCCTTCCAGCCCCTTCCTTCTCCTGGGTGGTCTGTTGGGAGTGGCATTAGTGCCTGGAAGCATTTAAGGTCCCTTGTGGAGTGAGGTGACAGCACAGCCACAAGTGGGGTAGCATCCTTCTTTTTTCGTAAGGCCTCAGATGTCAGGACCAGCAAGGTGGGCCATATGGTCATCACTGTGGGACAGAGGCCATTAGGTTGTATTGGGGTATGCCTAATATTTGAAAATAGAAACTGGTCCTGTTAAGAAAGTAAGTGACTTTTCTTTTGGGGTTTGTGTGGAAGGCCCACCGTCTCTTTGGGGTGGTGAGTAGGATTTTAGTGTGTAACCTGTACAGGCTCCTGCTTGGAGCTCTGTTGGCTATAGCTGGGGCATGAGGGGAAGTAAATGAATAGCGAGGAAGATGTGAATAGTCAAGGGGACTCGGGCTGTGTGGCATGAGGGGTGGCTCAGATTGCAGTGTCCCTAGTGTCCGCTGCCTCTCGTGTTGGAACCTTCCGCCTTGTTCTCACACTGCGTGTCCTATGTGAGAAGAGACTAGGGGTATGTGAGGGCCAGGGCTGGCAGCTGCAGAGCTGGCAGTATGGGTATGATGAGGGCAGCCAGGCTGGCAGCAGCCAGGGGTGTGAGGAAGGCAGGTAGTCCAGCCTCTGCCTGGCTCTTGCTGAGCCTTTGTGGGCTGAGCTTGAAGACTCTATCCCCCCCACCCCCCCACACACATACCTTGAGTTTCTCTTTTAGCCAAATTAAATTCCTTTGCTCCTCTCCCATGGACTACCTATTGTAGGACTCTGAAATGATGTCCTGACCAGGGCTGAGCTTGGTAGATCTACAGTGTTCTTTCTGCACATCAGGGTGAAGCTGACCAGTTGCTTGGGGGATTGAAAATCCAGGAAACAAGGAATAGCTAGTGCTTAAAACATGACCATGTCACCTACACGTTCATGCTACATGTTCACACAAACAACTTATTGACATTAGAAATTTAAGCAGTCCAAGCCATTTACATGGGCATACATGGTTAAATATCCATTGACATATTTTCCTAGCAGTAGAAAGCAAAATAAAAAGTGTGAAGTTGCCTTAAGTACAGTTGAAAGAGCACTACTAGCATGGGCCCAGGCTTTGGCCTGGTGTGGCCCACTAACACTTGAGTTAACACAAGAATATGCTTCTGCAAAGGCACATCTTCTCTGGATCCTGCACGTCCAGCCCCTTCACCATGTGAGGTGATGTCCCTAACTCTGTCTTTGTCAACACAGGCTTTGTTTCAGACCTTAAAACAGAGTCACTGTCACACTGCCAGTCTCTACAGCCTTCACTGCCTCCCGGGCCACAGAATCCTGAGTATCTCGGAGCCCATCAGACTTGATCCATTTCTACCCCTATATCTGCCCCCTCAGCTCAGGAAAAGTTAGCCTCTGCCCTCTGACTCGGGTCCAGACAGTCTGATCCTTCACATGAGCAGCTGTGAACTTCACCTTGAGACTCATAGCCAAGGTCACATGCTCTCCTCCCCTTGCTTTTACCTTACTTTGAGTTGGGCCTTTGGCGGCTCTATGGACAGGGAGTTCCCTGAAGGGCTTCTGTGCTCAGTTTCCTAAGGCGGGCTGGCACTTCAGGTGCAGATAGTCAGCCATGGCTGTGTGAGCGTGAACATTCTTGGCATGTGTTTCCCCACACGCTGCCCGTCCTGCTTGCGCCTCACAATTCCCAGAGCCCAGGGTATTGCCTAGACACAGCGAGGGCTGGTGGGGACGGATGGAGATTTGCCTGCCTTATAGTAGGAGGCACCAGGACAGAGGACTGTGATATTCCCCTTGAGTGTCTCTACAGGAAACCATTTCAGTCGGACGTGACACTGAATGTGTTTGTGTGGTGCTTGCTGGGTGGCACCTTGTCACAGTGTACATGTGTGGACTGGGTGTGTCTCAGAGTCTCTGAGGCTTCGCAGCAGTGATGTGAGGCTCTGTGAGAGATGGTCTCCTTAGTTTCCCTGATCCCCATATCTTTTGATTGATTGAAAACAGAAAAGCTCCTAACAAGCTCAATCTTTCCCCCTCTCCCTCCCTGCCCCTCTCTCCACTGTTCCAAGTGTCCTCCACATACCCAATCTCTGTCTCCCTGAAGTCTTGTTGTTAAATAGCTCCATGCAGAAATACTGAGAACATTCCCCTTGCCTTGATGTCTGCTTTGACTCTCGGATCACAAAAGTTCTTTCTTGTCAACTTCTAGGTGTGCGCCTGATATGTGCTCCTTTTACCTTGCTCTAGGATATTTTCTCCAGCTGTCCCTTTATTAAAAGAAATTACTGTATTGTGTTTATGCAAGTATGTACTGTGTATGAGCCCATAATGAGAACTGGTAGGCTGCAGGTTGTAGCTACAAATACTATGTTTAGGTGCCAGGTCAGCAGTGCAGCCCTGCCCTCTGATGGGCTCCTTGGAGGTCTGTGGAGCCCCCTTTTGACTCCACAACCAAAGAGTCCCAGAGCAGGTGCCCAGACATGGCCAGAGGGAACAAGGGGAGGAGCATCCAGAGGAGGTGCCAGTGTGCCTGAGCCCACATAAGGGAGCTTCCCTGATGAGACTGTGTGTGATCCGGGGCACAGCTCTACACTGCCTTAGAGCATGCAGCCAGCAGGGAAGGACTGGCTCCTTCTTGGTGGCCACCAGCAGACGTGCGTGGGAGGTCAGTATATATCCCTTTAGGACCTGTCAACGTAGACATCCACATGTACATACACACACACACACACACACACACACACACACACACACACACCCCACTGTTCCAATTTGATTTCTGCTGCTGTGATAAAACATCCCAACCAAAAGCAACTTAGGGGAGAAAGGGTTTGTTTCGGCTTACACTTCAGTCTCAGTTCACTGCTAAGGGAACTCAAGCCAGGAACTCCTTACAGTAATGGCAGGAATGGCACTGTCAGCAAAAGGAAAAAGACTATCTCACAGTGGGAGAATTCTTGCTAACTATGTACCCAGGAAGGGTTAATAACTGAAATATATGAGAAACTCAAACAGCTCAGTAACAAGAAAAAACTCAAAACAAAACAAAACATTTTTGCTTACAAGCTGGCTGTATTAGCCAAGCTTTTAATCCTGACACTCCAGAGGCAGAGGCAGAAGCAAGCAAATCTCTCTGAGCTTGAGACTGGCCTGGTCTACTTAGTGTGTTCCAGGCCAGCCAGGGTTGCATAGTGAGACTCTGTCTCTAAATAAATAACCAAACCAAACCAACCAAACAAACAGACAAATCTCTTTTTACAGCATGGCAGAAGAGCTGGTTTTCTGAATACCATGTGCAGACCACATCACATGTGCCCTTAATCAGAGAGAGGTGCAAACACAGTATGGTGCTACCTCACACCTGCTCTCACAGTGTTAAAGGGCAAAGATTGGGGCAAGGGTGGGATAACCGACATCCTGACTCCCTGTTGGTGGAATGACACTCAGTGCAGCCAGTGTATAAACAGTGTAGTGTTTCCTTGGAAACTTAAGTCTGAGATACAGCACCCCTGCTATGCTCATTGCAGCATTATTCACACAGTCAAGACACAGAAAAAAGCCAAGTACCTGCTGGTGGCCAGTGAATGATGCATAAAGAAAATGGTGTATATGATGGCTGGGTATTGTGCCTTCCAAAGCAGATACTGCCATTTGTGGCCACATAGAGCAGAACATCTTATGCTGATTGGTGGATGTCAGATAGAAAAAGGAATCCTCCATGGTCTCCCTGGCATAGCAGAATCTAAAAGGGCAAGGTCCTGAAGCAAAGTAGAGCAGTGGCTGCCAGGGCTAGAGGTGGTGGGGGCAGGGAGACATGAGATCAGTAAAGTGTGACGAACCCAGGGATGCCCATGTTCATTGGAGTGGGCCCACACTTGGGTGGTTGAGAGTAGATTCCCACACAGATAACTTGTAAGGTGATGATGTGCTATCTTGGTTATCGTTATCATGCTGTTGTGAGCGTGTAATCAAAACACTATGCTGTGCAGTTCAGATATACATGCATGATCTTCACCTGGATAAGAAACCTGTAGCCATCCTACAGGGGTAATTGACTGATGTCAGTCCTCTATAGAGTTTGTCTTTTTACATGTTTGCAATGAAAGTGACACGCCCATGACAGTACTGTGGAAACCACTTGCATTGTTTGTGGTGGCACTGATGACAGGCGTTCAGTTTCTCACCATAGGTGACTGTGCTTCTCACAGTTAGCCCAGTGTCCTCCTTCACATGCCCGCGGGAGTGTGAGGTACACCTCTGGTTATTCTGGCTCCTCCTGATCTCCCTCCTTCGGGAGCCCAGGCCAGCCCAATGAGGTCCTGGCAGCACAGTCTGACTGCTGTGCTGAGCCCGTGTTATGAATGCTCCATCCCTCTACTGCCTCAGGAGATAAATGATCTAGAAATTACAAGGTAAAAAGTCACACTGAACTGCAGGTGACTGGTTTAGCGCTGTGCCAACATCCTTTGGGACTGTTAGTAATCTCAAGGAAATGAGGGATGAGTTGGGGATCCTTCCTCTTCCCCTTTCCCTCCTCATACCCCCTTTACACCCAGCTCCCCAAAAACCACTCCCTGCCCTCCTTCCCTCTTTCCATGTCACCGTTCATTTCTCTGTGATTTCATGGTTGTTTGTCACTCTGTTGAGACCTTTCTAGTATGTGAAACTGATGATGTTTCTACTGACTCCTTTTAAAAATGATACATTTATTTGTATTTTATATGTATGTTTTGTCTATGTGTATGTCCGTGTACCACATGTGTGTCTTTTGCCTGTGGAGATCAGAAGATACCGTGAAACTGAAGTTACTTTGTGGGTACTGGGCATTTAACACTGGTCCTCTGGAAAAGCAGCCAGTGCTTTTTTAACTGCTGAGCCATTACTCCAGCTCGTATTTCTCCTGACTCTTGCCTGTGTCTGTGGCGGAGTTTGTGCTCTGGTGTTGGACGTACAAGGGCTCCTGAAGGTGGGGGTCACACTGTTGCCTACCAGAGTTCTGTATCCTGTGTCTTCCCCAAGACAGCCTCCTTGAGGACTGTGCCAAATGAATAGAGTATCTCAGATGAGACAGAGTGGGTGACGGCACTGTGATCAGGCTCACCCAGGGCTGCTCCACTAGTGGCTGTGGCTTTTACTAACTGCTCCCAATCCCCTGCCTATCTCCTCTTTTTTTGAGGACTCTGGCTTTGTAAGAGTAGTATATTAAAAAGCACTCTTGTCTCTGTACTGTCCTTTTCTTATAAATTTAAAGCTGTTTTAAAAATTGAAAGTTTACCTTTACAAAAAGGTGCCCTCGAACTTAGCCTAGTGCATTGTCAGATGAATGCTGTGCTGTGCTCATCCCCACCTGCCTTCCCACCACCTTTGCACTGTCTGCCTTTGGCTTCCAGGCCCCTCCCCATTCCTAGGCCTCTAGGCTTCCCTATCTGTGGGCTCTACTGTGTGGAAGTTTCCTGGTATTTGTGTCTAGTCTGCTATGATTCGAGGGCCTCTGTCTTGAGTGACACAAGGTGATACCTTGTTGAGATTTATACTCTTAAGATTGACAGGGTTTCTGAATGTACACAGTAGCATGGATCTTCCTCACAGTCCCCAGGAAGAGCTGGCTTTGGTGCCTTTCAGCACTTTGGTGGCAGGTGACTTGCTGTGGCAAGTCCTGTAAAAGAGGCCAGTGTATAGGACGGCTGCATACTGCTTATTGATGACAAGCAAAGTGAACGTTAAATGGCTGTAGGGCAGAAGAGGTAGCTCAGCATTTAAGAGCAATGGCTGCTCTTTCAGAGGGCACAGGTTCAATACCCAGCATCCACAAAGTAGATTACAATCGTATGTAACTCCAGTTCCAGGGTTATAGATAATCTGATGCCCTCTTCTGGCCTATGAGGGCACCAGTCACACAAGTGGTCACAGACATACAGGCAGGCAAAATGACCATATACATAAATTAAAATTTTTAAATTAATTGGATGTGTCTTGTTGGTGGCTAGGGAACCTGGATTCCCTAGACCTAGTTTTTTATGGGCTCAGACCCCATCACAGGTTGTAATAGTCATAGTCAGAAGTTACTCTCTATGTGTCATGACAGGTCATGGGTGGAGTCTAGCCATCAAGGTTAACCAGTTGAGTTTTCATACCAGGGAAGTGATAGGGATCCTTCAATATCAGCCAAGGTGGATGGAGATGTGGGGTGTAGAGTCAGACAGGAAGTGCACAAGTCCAATAGCCCTGATAGATTGTACGCTTATGTTCTTTGACTTCCCTGGGAGAGTGGCTAGTTGATGGCCATTGCTTCTAGGTGTTCCTGTTGACTACCACTGCAGTATCTGTTGGACCCCACTTAATTAGATTGTTTTTTTCTTTTTTAACTGCATGCCTCAGGGAGACCCAGATCTGATGACGGACCAGACTTTGCTCACTTGGCTGCCTGCACCTTAGAAGCCCTGTTGAGCTGTCACCTGGGTGCTATGGCAAAAAGTGGTAGACAAAATGGGGAGACAAAGCCTGGGGTATGAGCTTGGGAAGCTTTCTGAAGGGCCAGCTACAGCCCAGGCCACAGGAGGGGAGGTCTTGGCATGCTGCAGATAGAAAAGCAATGGCACCGGATCTACTGGGCGTCACATGTCTTTTCTGAGCCACCTTGGTACTCTACTATCCTGCCTGCTCTCAGAGAGGGACCGTGCTATGGCCAGGACCCTAGCCACAGGCTATGCTGGCTCCTCCATACTCCACCTACTCCAGCTGGGTCTCTCTGCTGCCCCTGGGATGCCTGCCTCCTCTTCCAGCTTCCTTTTCTTCCCGGCCCCTATCCTGGGCCATTTACCACCTGCTTGACCAATAGCAAGTGCCCAAATAAGCCTAGTCTGAGCTCCCTCAGAGAACTGCTGATAGCTTTATTCCCAGATCCTTCCTGCCCAGCAGTTCTTAGTATGCTCTCCCCATCCCACCCCACCCCATCCCACCCCACCCCATCCCACCCCACCCACAAAACTCTTTCTATTCTCCGCACCGCCCCCCCCCCAAGTCATTCCCAGGGCTGTGGTGGCCTCTCTCTCTCTCCCACTTAAGGTGTATGTGGTTAGAGACACACACTCTTCCTACCCTGCCTTCTCACAGCTTAGGCACCTCTCTGGGGTAGGGGTAACACTGGTGGGTACACTGGGCCTGAGCTGAATAGTGTCTGTACTGGCAAGCCCCTGCCCTACAGGGTGCCCTCACTGGAGATCAGCTGTTATCACAGGGGCTGTTAATAAGACTTTGATGTCAGACATGCTGGGATTTGTTCTTTTCAAGTGAAAATGACGGCAACTTCCTCTTACAGGGAGTCACCAGCTGGGGCGGAGTTGGAGCCCCAAGGCTTGACTCACTGTCTGCTTCTCTCAGTGCCTACCTGGGTAGCTGGGAGCTTCCCAGGACCTTAGCGCTGTGTTCTCCATGGAGGAAGTGAAGTACTGTTCCCTCAATCTTGTCATGAGATGTAATTAACTCATGTCTCTCTCTTTTTTTTTTCAGTCTGCAACTGTGTCTGATGGTGGTAAGTCATATATATTTTACTATTTTTATTGCCATTTTCGAATCATAAAAATGTATTTTCCATTTGATGTACCCAGGAAAGATGTTTTCTCTTTCTTTCCCTTGTGGAAGTGGTTCAGTTGGAGTTGGACTAAGGGAGCTAACTTCTTGGTGGCCTAGGCTTGTGTTTTTCTAACATAGCAATAGAGACTCTGTGATCGCCAGCACAGGCAGTATGCTGGGCTGCGGTGCACGCTCCTGCACGCCTGTGATCAACAAGCAAAAACATGCTTGCTGATCCCTTGTACAACCAGCTTCCAAACAAGCAAGTTCAGATCTCAAAGCACTTGCTGAATTTGGGCCATTCTTGAAGTTTTCTTTTAAGAAAAGCATAGTAGATGAACTGTGTGTGGTATAAAAAAAGAATCAAACCCTTTCTCTTGTCTTTAAGGAATTTTGTGTACAATGCTCTTTTAGAAGGACTGACCAGGAAGGAAAATCACTAGCCAGGTCTCACTCCATTTCTCTGACATCATCCCTGGTTTTCATTCAGTGATTTAAAAAAAAAAAACAACAAAAAACTGTCTAAAGATATTTGGAGAGTTTCATCTAGACACTCCTCAGGGTTTTAGTATTCAGAGAACTTACCATAGTCTCTAGAAACTTCTGTTGTCTCTCCTCATAATTGCCCACCTTATGCTGGTGCATGTCTCCCACAGGAAGGTGCAGGGAGAGCCTCTGGCATTAGGAAGGAGTGGGGCCCAGTAGTTCTGTTGGGGTCATCCTGTGGGAATGGAGGGAAATCCAGCTTGGATTACAAACCTGCTCATGCTGGAATGCAGACTACAAGGAGCCTGGGCATGAGAGTCAGAAGCATATATTTTAGAATAAAGGGGGTTATATTTCCTGTGTTATGTACAATAATGACCGTGTCATTTAATCTGTCTTAAGCTGGAAGCAGGAAAGCTTCTCTAATGCTAGAAATGAAGCAGGACACGCAGCCAAGCCTGGGGTGAACCGAGCAGGCCACAGCCGTGGTTCCCATGTCTCTCTTCGGGCAGAGGATTTATTCCTATGGGAAATTCATATATTCGAGAGGTTTCCATAATCCATCAGTTTAGTAATATGTAATATTTTTATTGACATCCCAGATTTCTTACCTGTTGTTAGGAGTTAGGGAAGCCACCCCCTTCCTATCTCCCTAAGTTGTCCCTATAGGTTTCAGAAACTCCCTTCTGAGGGTGGGAAGCCCCTGGCTCCCAGCCCCTACTGTGCCTTTCTGAGGAAGTGGTGTCCTGGCCAGGTGATTCCCCTGTCCCTGGCCCTCTGTCCCCTCCTCCTCCACCTCAGATCCCAGGGCTGTGTCCTGTTCTTTTGAGGTGGGCCTGCTATGGTAGGAGGCAAGGAATTTCAGCAACCAAACTAGACAGCCAGGTATGTTTTATTTAGTCACTTTTGTCCTTTTATTACTTTTCTACTTTGAGTTTCTTTTCTGCTTATAAGATTAAAATGAAGACTCTGTGGCTCAGTCTGTTGTTCGTTCCAGGAGGCCAGCGTTATATGCCACTGTTCCGTTGATACTGAAGTGGTATGACTATCACCCTAGTGAGGTCCCTGGGGCTCAGACCTGAAGGAGAGCCTTTGCCCCTCAACCTACTGATGCAGCTAAGACCTTCCATTTCCTGCAGGAGGTCCTCTCCCCACCCCTACCCCCTGTGCTCAGCTCAGACACCTGTGGAGAAGGACTAGGCAGAGCTCAAAATGTTTCCATATAGAGATAGTTTATAGACTTGTCAGTAGTAGACAAGTTCCCACATGGAGCCTGGGAACCACAGCACTCCACTGCTTCTGTGGAAAAATATGCTCCCCTCTGGCCCCCACCCCCCCATTGGGGCTACAGCTGCCTCCTTATCTAGCCTGGGCTATGGTTGTTAGGAAACCTAGTACTCTTCGGAAGTGTCCAGCACCCAGCTAACCATGCCCTTGACATGCATTGACTCCTCTGCTGTCATTCCAGGTCATGTGTAACATTTGATAACATGTGTTCCGACCATGTAATCTCATGCTGTTTGTTTTAGGGAAGTTGGGTGCTGCCGCTTATGACTTCACTTGTTCAGTGGGAAAGGGCTTAAGACCGCTACTGCACCACAGTTTGCGTGTTGGCCTTCTATGGTGGGCAAACTGTACCTTAGGATGGCAGATCCTGCTTAGAGAAGGGGTGTACCTAGCATTCAGAGACTTCCTGATGATCCACTTTGTTGAAAACCTGTCCAAACAGAAAACAAGGCTAGCCTGGAAGGTTGACAATATGCAAACCAAGTGTGGGCTAGGGGTGTAGTTCATGGCTAGAGCCCTTACTTAGCATGTGTGAGCCCAGGGGTTTTAGCCCAACCTCAGGGAAGTAGAAGGGAAGGTGGGGTTGAGAGAGAGGGGGGAAGAGGGGAGGGGACATAAATGTTTGAGTCCCACTGTTGATGCTGGTGCTGGAAGGAGCCTTCCACCAAGAGATAGGCGTGACTTTCACCGTCATCAGTGGTACCTCACCAGTGTGCTCCCACAGTGCTCCACCTCTGTGCTCCTGCAGTGGTCTACCTCTACATCACCTCTGTGCTCCCACAATGCCACCTCTGTGCTCCCCTGGATCTCGCCTCCCACTGTACTCCTTTGTTCTCAGAAGGGAACACCACCTTCTGCTGCTTGGGGACATTAAGTGTGCCTTTCCTGGTAAAAGCTGAGTAGTCCTGGTGTGAGGAGTACACTAACTGCAGGCAGGCTGTCAGGGCATTACTGCCAGTCTCAGTTTGCAGACAGCTTGAAAGTCCCTGGGAGCAGGGCATCTACAGAGCTTAGAGAAGAGTTTGTGCAAAGTGTGAAAAGGAATGGAGCCAACAGGGTGGTTTTGCCACAAAGACAGTAGCCTCCTGTGGCCTCCTGCTGGGCCGGGGGCAGAGCCCCATCCTTTCTATGAAAGGATTCGCCCCAGCCCCTGATTATTCCTATTCCTTACTAAGTTAGACCGGTATAAAATTCTTTGAACCAGCTCCTGACAATTTTCTTCTGATCTTGGCGCGCGCACACGCACACACACACACGAGCAGCGGTGGAGAGAGAGAAAGAGAAAGAAAGAGAGAAAGAGAGAATTAAAGTATGCCTTAGAAGTATATTGGAATGAGAGAAGTTAGGATCATCATCCTGGCATAGTCAGACTGTAGCAGTGTGACGTCAATGCCTGGGTGTGGCTTTGGGATGTGTGTATCACCTAAGTTCTCTATACTGTCCAACCTCACCTCTGCTCTCCTGAAGGCTTGTTATCTGGAATCTGCCATTCCCCCATGTCCTCCTGTCAGACCCTTCAACTCTGTAACTCCCCTGCCCCATCACATTCATCGATCGTTTATGTAGATGGGAGGTTCTGCCTCTCCTGGCCTTGCAGTGGCCTCCCTCCCCTCCCCCACTGTGCCTGTCCTCTGCAGTTTTTCATAGGTCAGTAGTCGTGGCACGACCAACTGTGTGACCAATATGGACTCCCTTCATCTGAGCACAGTGCACTGTTGTCCCAGACCACCCTCTGGTGACCCTGAAGTGACCCTCCAGCACACCAGGTCTCTCTGCCTCCCGCTGTACTCTGGAGGAAGGAATTTGAGGGAAGAGAGCATTGAGCCAAGGCTAGCCTTAGCTTACTGGGCCAGTGGGTGCAGGGCTGTAGGTACTGGACACTGGGCTAGGCTGGGCCCTATAGGTCCTTGTCAGCACTCTGGGCTGACCTAACACTTGCCTGGGTGCTGGTCTAGGTCCCTAGGCTCTATCCTAGAGACCTGAGCAAATGCCTGCTGAGAGTGGTGGGGGCACTTTTGTTCCATGTTTTTGTGTCTTGTGACCTGTGCTAGGTGCCTGTGGAATATGCCAGGTGTGCTTAGCCTCCCTCCCCCCTTCTGAAGCACCAGCAGATGCTCCCTGAGGAGGCTGCTGTGCCCCATGAATGCTGGCTGTGGGTACCGGCCCTGAGGAGACTGCTAGGCTCTCTCAGTCCTCTTGTTCCTGTTTAGTTTCTACTGTATCCAGCTTTCGAGGGCTGCCTAACCTCTTAAAAAACTCTGAAAGATTTGCCCTTACCTTTTGGTGTTCTGAGAGTGACCTTGCCCTCTGCCCCTTACCCTCCTCATGTTCGGTCTCACCCTAAACCATGGAATGAAGATTTGAGGTCCAGGGCTGCACTCAGGGAAGCCGTCTTCCCGTCCTATCGGGCAGCTTTGGCTTTGGTCCAGCCTGCTGCTGCTTCTGTCCTATAGAAGTGGCTGCAACAATCCCTGTCACAGGCGTGACAGACTGACAGGGATGACACTGCTCAGTGGTGAAGGGCTGTTGTTGCCACTAGAATTTGGAGTTGGGTCACATTCACTTTCAGCGCATGGAGCACGGCAATTGTGAAGACAGTGGCAGGTGAATCCATAGTCTGTAACCTACAGGAGGTGAGGGCAGCGAGAAGCCCCAGTGGGGCTCGGCTCCTGGGCAGCACGTCTGTGGTTCATGGTGCTACAGCCCGCTCTTGTACTTTTCACAACTGCTCAGGAACTACAACTAGCAGGACAGGAATGCTAATTTGTAGCATGTGGGGTGAGAGCAGGTGTTTGAACCAGAGCCTTTTATTTGGCTCAGTAGTTCGCATTTTTTTATGGCTTTTTTGAATTTAAACCTCAAATGCCAGTCAGACTGTAGACTGTAGACTGTTGGGGAAGCAGGCAGACTTGGTTTCTGCCAAGATGCCTCCCAACACACTCATTTCTTTCTGGTTTTACAAGACATTTGGAAGGAGTTTTTATTAGTAACTATGTTGTGAATTTTTTTTCAAGCAAAGTTCAAAAGTAATAAAGCCAGTGACTCCTTCCCCTCCCTCCCTCCCACCTTCCCTCCTCCCTCTTTTCTCCATGTGGGAACTGTGGGTGGATTGGCTTCAGAACTTGTGTCTAGTACACTGGAGTGGGAATGGAGTCTCCTCGGTTCCCCTTCTGTCTTGAGACTCACCTTTGGTGGCTGTGCACCCTCCCCTAACCAAGGGGATCCGTAAAGAGCAACTCAACAAAACTGAGCCTTGTGTGGGTCAGCCTGAGGCAGAGAAGCAGTATGAGCCTGGCTCTGAGACCCAGGAGAATAGAGTCAAAGAGTTGATGCCCAGGGGCTTCTGTCTTGGGAGCTGACATAGTGTGCTCACTTGGGAAAGCCTTTGCTATATGTGCCTGTGGCTTGTGCTCTTCTGTTATGCTTTGATAAGTGCTGTGTTGAAGTGCTGTTCTCCCTGCCATCCCCCTTAACTGCTTAACAGAAAAAAGGTGTGAATGTCTTAAATCCTCACATGTGAGGATCTTTACAGGCTTGAACAGGAAGGAACGACAGAGCAGCCATTCTGTGATGGCACAACAAGGGAACTGACTCTCTGGATCAGTCTGGCACTTCCTGGGAATGTTGCTAAGAGATGAGGTGAGGCAGGAATGCAGTTGTTCCCAGGTTATCTTCCTGGGTGCTCTGCAGTACCAGTTTCTGTGTCAGTTGACCGTGGTGTTTTCCAACCTTGGCATATGAAGGATAACCCTCCTGAAAGAGTCTTTATGTTCATGGCTTGATGGAGTCCCTCCAGGGATTCCTGCAAGAACTGGTTGGATCTGGAACTTCCCCAGACTTATGCAAGGGCTGGCAGCCTTCATCCTGTAGCTCCAAACCTTCCCCTGTAACCTCCTGGGGCTTCATCCTGAGCATGTGCTGCTTAGAGTACGTAGTGAAATATTTCCGGTAGTACCCGCTTCCTCCCCATCTATTATGTCTGGACTGCACACTCCAGCCCCTCGGCTTTCTCTAGTTCTAATCTGTCTCTTCAGCTCAATGAAGTGTCACTTGTGGGGACCCTTCTCTGATGTGCTTCCCAATATGCCTCCTGGCAGCTAGGGTGATCTAAGCATGTATATTCTTGATGGCTTTCCTCTCAGGAATAACAGTCTTAGGGTGACAGTGGTCCAGCTTCCAAGGGTCATTCATTGCTCCACACATTTAGTGTAATTTTCTAGTGTTGAGTGGCAGTAGGGATCTGGTTACAGCCAGTCCATCACAACCAACACTGTGATTACATGCTTTCACTTTCTAGTTCTAGACCATGATCTCGAAAGCTCAAAATAAAATTTGAGTTCAATATCAAGAGTTCTCTTGGCTTCCCATCCCACAGAATGAACACTGCCTTACAGTCTTGAAGTGCTAGGTCTTACTCCAAGTATGTCTCGAGTATCCTGTATCCCACACATTCCAGGCATGGGAGGTAACCAGTTCCTCGTTCATTCAGAGCAGGTACCTCTTCTGGAATCCAGCAAGGCCTGCCTTCCTGGTCATCCCGTTACTTTCTCTGCCTTTACAAAGCATTCAGCCATGAAAAGTCAGAGCATCATGATGAAGTAGCAGTGTGGCCCTGACCACTGCAGAACCTGTCTTCTGAGATATCACTGGCCTAGCTGCACTCTGGCGGATCTTGGTGTCCTACCCAGCTCTCCAGGGAGCAGAGTGGGGCTCCTGAAAGTGTTCTTTTTCATACGGTAGAATATTTGGACTCACTTCCTTGGAGGGCTCTGAGTCTGTTAGCATTGTGTGGTGTGACACCCAAGGGTATCCTTGGTATCCTTTAATACGGATGTGCAACAATGCTTAGCCGTATAAGTTTCAGTGTATCCAGCCTTCACCTCAGCCTGGCAATGGTAATTTGGGCACTGTGTTGTCCCTCTGCATTTGGGATTCAGACGTGGAGGGCAGGGCTGGTGAGGAAGACTATTCCCACCATGCTATAGGCTGGTGAGAAGGACCATTCTCACCATGCTACAGACTGGTGGGGAGGACCATTCTCACCGTGCTACAGACTGGTGGGGAGGACCATTCTCACCATGCTACAGACTGGTGGGGAGGACCATTCTCACCGTGCTACAGACTGGTGGGGAGGACCATTCTCACCACGCTACAGACTGGTGGGGAGGACCGTTCTCACCACGCTACAGACTGGTGGGGAGGACCATTCTCACCACGCTACAGATTGGTGGGGAGGACCGTTGCTACCACGCTACAGACTGGTGGGGAGGACTGTTGCTACCATGCTACAGACTGGTGGGGAGGACTGTTGCTACCACGCAACAAGCCAGTGAAGAGGCAGCACCACTTGCACAGAGCTGTCTTTGTTCCCAGGGCCCAGCGCAGGCATGAACAGGACATAGGCGCTCCCTGAGCTACCTCACCAGCTCTGAACATGGTCAAAGGCAATACTCTACTATGCTTATCCCATATCCAGTGACTTTACCTGCCATGGTTTGAGACATAGGTGGGACATATTGGTTGAGTAACATGGGCTTTTTTGGTGAGCCATGCTCAAAAGGGATTGGGGGCAGCCTGCAAAGGCCACTTAGAGATAACATATTTCTGGGACAATTTACCACATCCTGTGAGAAAAAAGGCTTTTATGTAAATGTTTTAAAACAAAACCTAAGACTCATGACCTAATGATGGCTTTCCTGCCTTTAAAAAGGCATCCTTTCAAGTTAGTTGACATTAATGGGATGATAGTGATTGATGTCAGTGATCTTTACAACATACTGGAGGCATGAGGGGGTGAGGGGGGCATTTTTGGGGGTGTCATCTCTAGAGCCTCTGCCTGTTTCCCAGGACATGTTGTTCCTGCCACCTTCACTCTGGACTGATGTCTCATCCCTGCTATGTCATCTGTTGAAAATGAAAGCACACACACAGGGCCTGCTTCACTGTCTCCACCCCATCTGGTCATGCGCAGGCCATGTGTACCCAACATAGCAGCCTCTTTTCATGTGGATACACTCCCCATTTGTTTGGTCCACTTGAATTGGCAAACATGAACATGTAAGCAGCATCTAAGAAGGACTACCAACAGCAGAGGCCCAGAGTACTCACCTTCTTGGAAATTGTGTTGTGTTACGGGAGTATTTCTAGACAGTGCTTCTCACAGTTCACAGTAGTACTTGCTTCAGACACCTGAGGTGAGTTTTGGTCACAACTTTTCAAGTAATGAAAACTTTTTATTGAAAAGCAATTTGGTAGATAGTCTCAATTTTCCAGTGTGTACACCAACAAACAATGTGTAAGGAACTCCCATTTCAGAGCTTCCTGTTATGTTCATCATGGCTACTAGGGTTTGTATATGGCCTTTTGATTTTTTTTTTAATACTCAGTCCAGGCTTCTGCTTAGACAGGAATGTCAGTGTAGAACACCTGATAAACAAAGTTAAGGTTCTGCATTCCTTCCCAGACACTGCCAAAAAATAAACAAGCATGTGCTTGTTGCTTGCTTTTTGTGTTTTCTCATTTGGGTGGCTTATGTTGCTGTTGTTACTTTATTAATAGAAAATTAAAACAAAATAAATTCTGGGAGTGATTCTTGGATTGAAATAATAAATTATGACAATCTTATGTATTGACAACTTTTCCATTGTTGTGATAAAATGCCATGACCAAGGAAGCTTATAAAAGAAGCTTGTTGTAGCTTACAGTTTCAAAAGGATGAGTCCATGACGGTGGGAAGCCTAGCTGCAGTGGCAGACCTGACAGCAGGGACAAGAAGCTGAAAGCTCACACAGGCCTTCAGGAAGGGAGGCAAGACTCTCACAGCCTGCCGGTGCCGTGCTTCCTCCAGCAGGGCTCTGCCTCCCCCAGACAGTGGCACCAATTGGGGACTAGGTGTTCAAATGCTGGAGCCTATGGGGACAGTTCTTCACAGTACCAGAGCTTATATTTTGAATTACATTCATGTTTGTTTTCTGTAGATGACGAAATGAAAGAAGGTCTAATAGCATTTGAGGAAGGCATGCAGTGCAGGCACGCCTTATGCAGTTGGTTCTCAGTGCTATTCTGATGACAGAGAGTTTACCATAGTCCCAGTGGCCATCTCTCCTTTAAGTAGCACTTCTGTCCTACTCTGCTTGGCCCTTCCTAAGACCGTGCAGGTAAAATGAATACTGTTGTATTGTTCACATTTACATCTTGGATGCCCCTGGAGTGTGCTTCTCTGCATGGGTAATGAGCCTGTTTTCTTCGCAGTACTTACAGGCACTCAGGAACATTTGGGGTCAGATCAAGTCCCTGTTTTCACAACTTTGTTTTCAGGGCAGACAGCTGTAGGCACATGAGCAGGTCCGTCACATCTGTGAAGGAGTGAAGCCAAATGACTCACTCCATAGAGGCCAGGGAGGCAGCTGATAGAGTCAGGCACTGGCTTGGGTGGTCTTAAAATTTTACTCAAGAATCAGAAGCATTTCTATTAGAGCCAGGAATACCACGAGCACGTCCATATCTCAACAACTTTAGGTGATAGGTTTAGCAAGACTAAAAAGACAGGAGAGTCTTTAGGACTGGGAAGAAGGAAACTACATATGTAGCAGGCACGGCTGGCATCATCTACCTACAGACCCAAAGCCCAGCGCCGAGCCAGCCCTGACCTTCAGAACAGATGGAGTCCACCCGAGAGAAGCAAGGCCTTCCTTAAATGAGGTGCCTTGTTTGTACGGAGAAGATGAGAACATGATCTTAGACACTAACCAACAAAAGTTTTAGGGTTATATTTAAAATTTTAGGGGGAAAATATTCCATGAACCATGACTTAGCAAAGTAGATACATGTAGCAGCTGGAGTTACTCGTCATTCATGTGATATTGAAGGCTAACATGACCCAATTATTAGATGGTGACATTCGGTGCCTGCTGTGTGCCTGACACTATCACAGCTTTCTGTGAGGTAGCATATAGTTATTACAGGGATTTATAGAAGGGTTAAATGGCTCTCCAGAGAGGAGTGGAGCTTGCCCTATCCTATGAAGTTAGCGCCATCATGACACTTGGCACAGCCAGAACACCATGGTGACGTTATTTATGTAGAAGGTAAAGCCTTACCTCTCCAGAAGGAGCACCAACTCCCATGTGGGTGTGAGGCTCCAGAGCCCATGCTAGCTCTGCTGGAAAGGGCAAGTGGCCTGAAAGAGGAGCAGCTAGGGTAGAGAGGCCTGTAACTGCTTAATGAGCACCCACTCCCCTCACATTGCCCACTCCCCTCACACCCCACACCTCCCACTCCCCTCACACCCCACCACCCACTCCCCTCACCTCACACCACTATTTTCTCTTTTCACTTTTACATCCAGCTTTAGGGAGAAGCTGGAGGGAAATGCTGGCATTGAACCTGGTGCCTCCAGCCAAGAGGCTCTAGATTTGTAGAGTCTCACATGGAACCCCAGGAGGAAAGGGAATAGCCACTGCATGTGTGTGTGTGTGTGTGTGTGTGTACATGTGCGTGCATGCGTGTGTGTGTGTGGGGGGGGTGTCCTACTGGGGAGCCATCAGAGCCCAGCCAAGCCTTATTTTTTCCCTAGGATTATCATTGATAGTCAAATAAAAGGTGCATATTATATTATGTTTAGTTTTGCATTTAACATTACTTTTATTATTAAAATTATGTGAAGTATAACCATTGCAGAAAATCAGGCTGTTTAGTTGCCAGCTGAAAATGTCACCATGTGCATAGATGTGGGAAATGGGTCTGTTCCTTGACCTCATGTGACATTTTCACTTTACGTTGCTGGCCACTGAAAGTGGACCTTGCTACTGGAGTCTATCCTATACACCCTTTGTGACGTCATGTCCTGTCTAGTAAGCACCCTGTCCTCATCCACGCCCTGCACAACAGCCAGAGCAAGCACAGGCTCGGCTTTGTTGGCAGTGGCTGCTATTGACTTTGGGAAGGACCAGCCCACTTTTCAGCCTTCCCCCTGAGCCCAGCCTTTGGATCCTTGGGCTTATGCACTGGACAGTGTGTCTGTCTTCTCCAGCCAGGTCCTGATGCCAAGTGGCTGTTTCATGTGTGGCCATTGATATGAACATAAAAGGAGAATGTTTTCATGATATCAGGTTTGATTTGTCAAAATAAAACAATTCTGTTTTGAGAAGGAATTATCTAGTTAAAGAATCATGTGGTTCCTTTGGTTTCCAGCCAGTGTGTGAATCTGATCAAGGCTTGAAAAAGGTGGTACCCCTTTCCTGGCGTGCCCTGGGCCTCTTGTAGTCCAGTGACCCTCATGGTGGCAACTGATGGCTCCTCAGCTGAATCCTGAAAATGCAGTGTGATGAGTGAAGGAACTATCGCTCCCACCACTTCCCACACTGACCCTGGCAGCTCCTGCGCTACCCACTCTTACGGCCCTGAAGGCTCTTGGCATTTGCCCATCTGCTTGGCATTTCTTCTCCTAAAGCACAGTGTCATTTCACATGCTGGGCTTGTTCTGCTGAGCTCAGATGGATCTGGTCTCAGCTTCAGGGCAGCATTTGGGTTTCTCCCATTTGGTCTCCTTGGGGCCTTGAAGAATACATAATCATATACATACAGTATATCCAGCATCCATCCACCGCTGGACTCCCAAAAGACTGTCTGGCCTTGTTACTCCCTGTGAGCCTGTGAGACTTGACTGGCTGGTGTGTAGGGGGGAGAAGGGAGGAAAGAGTACTGGGATGCCACCTCAGAGCTTGGGGTGCTCGCCCAGCTGTACCCACCACTGTCCTAAGACCTCAGCAACTTCACCCTCACAGTGGACCCCTTGAGTTAGACCAAGAATGTGGGGATCTGTTCTGCGGAGGTGCTGGGGCTCACAGCATTCACCCTGATGGTTATCAGGGTCGGTCACTGCTGGCTGTGGTTTTCTCAGGTGCTGACCCAGACAGCAGCCCTCTGGATTACACTGTGCAGTCTGTAGCAGCTAGTCCTGCCCTGAGCCCTCCTCACTGCTTAATATGAAGTGTCATCTGGCTGGCAATGAGAATGAAGTGCTCTTAGCCTGCAGCTCTTGGAGTAAGGTGACAGAACTCACGCAGATTGTGACAGAGGAAATGGGGTGAGGCTAGTGCTATCTTCCTCATGTCAGTGTTTCATGCAGGACTTCCAGGTAGTTTGAAGGCCTTTCTTGATGGCTTTGCTTCTGGTACAGTTCTAGTACTTGGCCATGTAGCTTGGGATGTATACTTTGTTCTTGGGCCCTAGCCCTTCAGGTGTTAGCTTCTCCCCATAAGAAAGCCAAGACATAGATGTAAGGGATCATCATACTATGTCACCTAGATACAAAAAGGTCATGTTGGGTTGTCTCTACCAGGCTTCTCCCTGGACCAAAATTGGCTGCACTGATGACTTTGTGCCTAATGTTTACAAGACCCATTATGGGAATAAAGGGAGCATGCTCACTGACCAGCTCAGCAAGGTTCATGGGTGGGACTCTGCTGTTAATGTCATCTGCAAAGGAACTCTGGAGAGTTCAGATGCTTTTTGTTGAGGGAATATGTGGAGGTATCAGAAGTGAAAGGGTGATTGTCCACTGCTGGAAAGGAAGTGACAGATCCCAAAGGGGACCAGAGTACACTTGGAGTGTCAAGTATAGTTGAGGGTATCACTGAGACTCGAGACCATCAGTAGACAGTAGGTATGGAGTTGTACTTCCGAGGTGTCCTCTGTGGGAACCTAGGGCAGAGAAACCCTGTGAGGTGTTGGCATCTAAGACAGTTCTCAGTACATGGAACCAGGACCTTGAAGCAAAGACCAACTCCTAGGGTGAGCAGGGAGAGCACACAGTAGGCCTGCGGGTGTGTGTCTGCTTCCCATCAGTGCTTTGTGCATGGGAGGACTCAGGGACATGAAAGACCATCTGAGGGAGGACTGAGTGGAGAAGAAAGGTACTCGACAACCAAGAGTGAGTCATTGACTAATGAAAAACCATTGTAATCATGAGAGACAATCTCAGTGAAATAAGACAGT
Organism: Tokudaia tokunoshimensis; assembly: GCA_036184795.1. Taxonomy (NCBI): domain Eukaryota; kingdom Metazoa; phylum Chordata; class Mammalia; order Rodentia; family Muridae; genus Tokudaia; species Tokudaia tokunoshimensis. The sequence goes on along the minus strand of BTHU01000014.1, from coordinate 71,299,604 downwards.
TTCTGCCTGAGCCTGGGAGGCTGAGGGTCCCTTATACAAAATCTTTGGGACCAGTATTTCAATTTTCTCACTTTTCCTTTAGGTTTTGGGAACATTTGCATGTGTACAATGAGCTCTCTCAGGGATAGGAGGCTGGTCTCACCATGGGCTTCATTTGCATTAAGGGTAATTTTACTCTGTGCTTTCATGTGTTTGCAGGTAACTGATACATTGTAGAAGTATCTTTGGTCATCAAAACGTTTTGAATTTGGGAACAGTTTGGATTTTAGATTTCTGTACTAAGGATACTTAGCCTGTATATATTCCAAGGGGAAACTGGTGCCTTGATTACAGGATCAGGTCTCAAACTGTCCTGGTTCACACAGAAAAAAAGGTGTCTACATGACCAGCGTCTCTCCCTGATGTTCTGAGAAACCAAGATAAGATGGCTGACTTTAAATCCTCTAGCCCACCAAGGTGCTGAGGTTAGTCCCTGCTCCTGGAAGGGGCTTCAGACACTGTGGCAGGAGGACCAGAGGGCCCAGAGGAGACTAGGGGTCCTGTTGCTGCTCATCCTCACACCCGATAAAACTCCTGTGACCCTCAAGTGGCAGCCTCCTGGGCCACGGTGAAGGTGTCTCCCCGCTTCAGACACCGACAGTAAAGAAGTGTGCTGGGAGGCATGGCAGAGGCTGGAGGTCACAGGTTTGTTCTAGAGGGCAATATTGCTTTGATGACTTTAAAAAAAAAAAAAAGAACTGACAGGAGGAGTGTCCACCCAAAATCACCAGTCATTGGACAGCTTCAAATTCCTTCCCTTACGTGTCTTGGAGAACAAATTTGGAATTGCTGGGAACTGTGGCCAGAAAGAGCCTGTGGTGCCTGGGTGGAGTCCCAGCTTCAGAAACCATGGAGAACTCAGAGGCTCTGCCTGTCTCCCACCTCGGCTTGCCCACTGGTTTAGGCGAGAGGGCAGCAGCTTGATTTTCTTTCCAAAGCTGGCAGGCCTAGCTCTGGCGGGCTCCCAGCCCCTTCAGGCTTCTCAGGGGTGTGCTGCTGGTGCCACAGATTTTGCTTTGGAATTGGATGAGTGCAGACTGATTGTTTCTTAAGTGCGCGCCCTTGAGACTTCCTAGCTTTAGGTCACTCCTCACTGAGAATGTAGATCTCATGTTTATGGAACTTAAGATTTTCAAGATGATGTGGAAATAAGACAGCATCCTGTAACTATTACAAGGAGCCATGCATCCCCATCCAGTATATCATCCAGTCCGTCTGTCCGTCTGTGTGCCCCCCCCCCCCCCGCTGTTTAATGAACTGCAGAGTGGCTCCTCCCCAGCACTGGGAGAATAGTGTCTCTGCCCATGTGAATAATTCAGGCCTCCGAAGTAGGCACTCTGGCTGTGCATTATGCATGACTCTCTGAGTCTTTGTGAGGCTGTGTGGCCTTTCCAGTAGCCACTGCTGGAAGGCTGAGAACTGCCTTTGTGAGGGTCCCTGAGGATCTACAATAATTCACCTACCCCCTGAGGCTGAGCTAAGGAGCCATGTCTTCACCACCCTCGACCCAAGCCTCTACCCCAAGCCACCCAGGCTGAGCCTGGTATGGACTCAGAAGGGTGGTTTACGGTGAATGGTTGGAAGTATTTGGTTAGATGGCACCACAGTGGCTCTTATCAGCTCTACCCAGGTAAAGTCCCACATCTGTCTGTCAGCTTGTCTTGAATGCCAGAGAAGGCTGACTTGTGCAGTCCTCAGGTGTGTTTGCTGCGTGTGGGGGTTCTTATGCTGGGATGGGCTGCCATGTGGCTTAGAGCTGAGACTTGAACATTTGGAAAACTTAGGGTTATGGTTTGGGTGAGCTATATGGTGAGCTGAGAGTGGGCTGAGGCTGTGCACCAGAGAAGTAGCTGCACACTGTCAGTCTTAAGGAATTACTGAAATGTGTAACCTACAGCCCACTTCTCTAAGCAGTCTCGGCAGCTGTGCCGGCAGCTGTTCCAGTTCTCGGCAAACCTGCTACAGATTTGAGACACATTCTCACCAGGGCAGCATTTGACTAAAAGAAGATCCACAGTAAAATAAACACCTAGAACACATCCACTAAAGCCACCGTGTAGGTGAATAGGTACCACCATGCCATATCTTCTTCAGCTAAGCCTGCGTTTCACTCAAATGATTAACAGTAGAGAACCAAGTGAACAGCTCCCAGCAGATCAGCAAGTCTCAGACTTGATATGCGTCAACCTCCTGACCTGGCCTTGAACTTGGGGTAGCAGTAGAGGTGTTTGCAAGGAATTTTATGGCAACCTGAGGTGCTGCCTACTGTCCCAGGTCAGGCTTACCCTGAGGTGCATTGTTCTCTATGTGACTAGCAATGCTGGAATGTGGTGTCAGTTCTGAACTCAGAAATGGATGACAAAGGGGAGGGAACTTCCTGTGTGTATAGCCTGTCAGAAGCACTAAGATTCAACTTATTGGACCAACTTGTTCCAAGCCTCTAAGGGGCCTCGACCTTTACCCCTCTGCTTTGCAAGGATCAAAACTAGCAGCTCTGTTTAAAAGATTTCTGCGTGTCATTCTTGTGGATTCAGGAATTGCCTGTGTGTGTGTGTGTGTGTATGTGTGTGTGTGTGTGTGTGTGTGTGTGTGTGTAAGTAACGCCTAGCCATAGCACACTGTGGCTAGGTGCACCTTAGCATTTGTATTATCTTTGTCTAAGTCTTTGTGCTGTGCTGGACTCTAGGCCAAGTTCATGATCCCACAGCCCCAGGGAGACATTTTCAGAGCACATGACACTTCCTCTTGTCCTAGGTGAAGTAGTTTGTTGCAGCCATGGAAACAGTCCCCTTGCTGACCATACATCTCACCTGAGTGGGTCTCTAGCCCAGCTGCCAGGAGATGGGCACTGGTCCTCCTCCTCTCCTGTGGTGTCCTCTCTCTGCTATTGTCATTGCCACTTGAGCTGTTCCTGCTTGGGTGCTATACCACCTTCCTCTGTGCCCAGGGTCCACGCCTGAGACCCCCAGCCAGGAATCCTGGCTGATGGTACAATGTGGGACTCAGTGACATAGTGGAGTTCAGCAGAGCAGTCATTTACTCTGATTCAGTTTCAGTGTTGATTTGTGAGCCTTCTGGTTATCTTTTGCTTCCTGACTCAGTCTACGCAAGTTCACTCCCATTACAAACATGACACTTCCTCCTGCGGCACTAGGGACTAGTGACCCCCTAGCACTGGGCTTGTCGTTACAGTGTGTGCACAGGAACCCAGGTGCTTGAGGGAGTGGGGAAGATCTTACTGAGGGGACAGGCAGAGATGGGCTGTAGATGAGCAGGGTGAGAGGTCTGCAAGCCTTCATGGGCCTCCAGCACTTGGGTACAGTGGCCACAGAGGAAGTAGGTATTTCTCATTCTGAGCTTGTCTGAAATTACAAATACCTTGTAACTCAGAAGCACAAGTTTCATCACTCTTGTAGGGTCACATAAGTAGGTAGCTTAGTCCTGCCTTCCCTCCTCTGCCCTCCTGCCTTCCAGGCTACCTCCACTGTGAGGAGCACAAGGGACCCTACCAGTCCCTTGTCTAAGGTGAAGGCCAACATTGCCAAGGTGCCCATGTAGCCTGCCAGCATTTCTACTGCGCATTTGAGTCAAAATTGTGTGCTGCATTCCTTCTATCACAGGGCCTTTGCATGTGCCCTGAGTTAACTTCTGTTCCTTCTTCAATTTTTACTTTAGACTTCATTGCTCAGGGGGAGAAGTGTGAGGGGGAAGTTGCTCTGTTCACTCTGCTGGGCTTAGTGCTTCATTTGATGAGGGTGACCTCATCAGCAGAAGATGTAGTTCACAACATTAGCACCCTCACTTTCCATGGGGAGCCTGGTCACCAAAAGCCTTCACTGAGCAGAATGTGAGTTACACCTGGCTTTCCTGGGATGGTGCCCAGGTCATAGTAGAGCCTGGCCCCCACTAACCTTCATACAGTCTTATTAAAAAAAAAAAAAGGTAGTATGAGCTCTTGGACCAGAGCTCAGAGGGAGCATGAATTGTAGACTGAACCCTGCACGAAGCACAGTGCCTATGTACAGTGTGCCAACATTGCTTCTGCCTCTGGGGTGGCATAGGTCACTCATCTCTGACATCCTATGCACCTGGAGGTGCTAAATAGCTTCTTTGGTATACAAGTCTTCATATCTGCCTGGGCTGTCACCCAGCCTGTACAGAGCCTATGACTATGTCACCTAAGGTGAGGCAGAGTGAACTAGCCTTCAGTGGGTTGCAGAGGAGAATCCATGCCCATGTGCTTAGAAGCCTGGCACCAGTCATGCTTCCTTCTGCCTTCTTCTGGCTCATCTGTCCACACGGGTGTCTTGATGTGGAAGGAATGTTCCATACCAAGTCTGTCTGTGTGTGTTGTATGTCACCCTTAGTCTCTTGCCTAGGCATGGGGTTCAGATACTGCTGTGCTCCGTGTTGTGGGAGCTTCCTTCCAAGCCTCTCCTCACTTAGATTTCCCAGTTTTTCTCCAACTTCATTTCACATCTGAATCCCTGGGCCCTATAAGGTCAGCTTTAATGTGCTCAGTAAAGCAAGAGCCCAGGCTGAGTTTTTCAGATGTGGTTCAGTCCCCATCTGCTCCTGGACTTTCCCTTCTGCTTCTCTGACCGGTTTTGTTCCACATCTTCCTGCCTGTGTGGTGCTGTGGCAAGTGGTGTTCAGTGGGAATGGGCATGGCCTATAGCAGGGATTGGGGTGATACAGTGGGACTAGGTAGAGCCACCCTGCCTTCTCCTGTGCTTTCTGTTTAGTTTTTCTGCTGAGACTGTCTCACTCCACTTGTCTCACTCTGCTCTTGGGAAATCTGTCAGAACCTATTTTGGACTTAAATGTGCATTCTGAGAAAATCAGTATCTGCTCTGGTCACTGGACACAGATCAGTTTTAGAAGTCAGCCATGTGGTATCTCAGCCCCACAGAGTGTATGAGGTGTTTATATCATGTGTTTGTGGTGGCTGAGTTAACTAGTGAGGTGGTGGCCCTGCACAGTCTCAGTTCCCACCAGTGTCAGCCGCTCTGACCGTGTCACCCTGCTAAACACTGTCCAGAAGAGCAGGCTAGAGCTCCTAAGATGTGTCCTGGCCTAAGCCCCTCCCTCTAGTTCTCAGAACAGTGGTTGATGCATAGACAGTGTGTGTGGGTGGAGGTGGGGGGTCAAAGAAAAATTAAAATTATCAAAGTTCTGATCTCACAATATCATTTCTTCTGACACCAATATCTGTAGTGTGTCAGTACATGGCTTTCCCTTGTCGATTCAATCCTAAATACTGACTGGCTTTGAATGCTCCTGCCCAGTACTGAATCTGGGTACCATGCTGATCTGAGGGAGGTGTACTAGGAGGCTATAGTCACACCTCTGACCTGGCTCCTAGCCCTCACGGTCACTTTCCTCTAGACATGCTGGCCTCCTCCACGGCCCTCTATATTCTGGCTTACATGCCATGTTCATGCCATTCTGGATGTGACCTGAAAGTATAAGTGTCCACGCTGCTTCCAGTCTCCTGCCTTCCTCTCCTCACCTCCCTGCTAGGAAGGGCACTTCAGTGGCTGGCCTCAAGCTAGAGCCTGCTAACTTGTAACTTGTCTGGAGGAATCTGTCCTGTGACCTGACCACAGGGCAGACCATCCTGAGTAGCCTGTCCTGAATGCTCAGAGCAGATGGAGACCAGTGTGAGCATGTGATGGAGCAACGTTTCCTTAATGATGCCACACAGAAAATCACCTTAGTCAGCTCTGCTGCCTGAGCCCCCTGACGGCATAGCCCAGTAGAATTTATGTCCTGCCACCCACAGTGAGCTGGCCTTGTCTCTGACCAGGTCATCTGCATTTGCGGAAGCTCCACGTACCCTGCTCAGCAGAGCAGCGTGTGTAACAACTCTATAGAGTTACACTTACCCTGGCCTGCAGCCCTCCTCTCATCCCTGGGCGGGCTGGGTGTCAAGTGGACAAGGGTGATAGATGGGGTCTTCCTAGACACAGCTCCTTCTCTTTATTGTAATATTTTCCTGTGTCGGGGTCATCGGTGAATGAGCTGCCAGATGGCACATGGTTAAATACTCAGTTTGGATAGTATGGCTTAATGTAGTATGTATTCACTGGAAGGTGATCTGCACACAGAAAAGTGTACAAGCAATGAGCCATGGATTCCAAATTGCAGCAGACAGCACCAGGAGGGTGGCGGGGCCAAGTGCAGCCCCTCCTCAGACTTCACTCAGGGTGTTTTGCTTTGTGGTGCACTTATAAATGCCTTCCTGCCTGCTGTATGCACAACATCGCTCTCTCTGCTCTGCGTTGTATGCACGCCTTAGGTAATAGCTTCTCTTATTCGACCTCATGCAGCCCCATGAAGCTTAGGTGTGTTCTTTTCACTGTTCTGAAGTCTAGAGAGCCCTGGCTTGGTTTCAGGGTCAGTGCATGTTGCTCACTGAACGGGCACGGAAAGCAGAGCTGGGTGTTGTAGGTGCCTGTGGCCTCCTTGCCAGGAAGGCAAGAGGTGCAGGTATGTGTGTGATGATCCTGCAGAGTTGACGGGAGCTGACCTGAAGGACTGCATCAGCAACAACAGCCTGAGCAGCAATGCCAGCCTCCCCAGTGTGCAGAGCTGCCGGCGCCTACGAGAGAGGAGAGTTGCAAGCTGGGCAGTGTCATTTGAGCGTCTGCTGCAGGATCCCGTTGGTGTTCGCTACTTCTCTGTGAGTAAGAGGGACTGCTGTGGGGTGTCAGCACTTTGTGCCTAGGGTGCTCGAGCTCACTGGGTCATCTCAGACCTCAGAGGCTGTGCATCACCTTGTTAGCGGTATGGTCTTCCAGCACCTGCTCCAAGTCAAGGCTCAGGGTAGAGTATATGTTTGTAGGGCCATCCGTTCAGTTTTCCCTTCTGGCCTGCCTCCTGCCCTGGAGTTTCCTGCCAGCCCTCTTTCCTCTCACTCTCTCCATGTCTGTACAGCAAGGAACATCAGAGTCTCTTGGCTTTGTGTGTTTGTTTCTTTGTTTGTTTTCAGACTGGATTTCACTATGTTACTCAGGCTGATTTGGAACTCATAATCCCCCTGCCTTATCCTTCTGAGTACTAAGATGAAAGTTGTATGACATCATCCTAGCTGGAGCGTCTTCAAAATTCTTGGAAATGCATGCTGACAAATACAGCTCTTAAGATCGAGGAGTGGGGGTGGGGCCACGAGAGAGTCGATGGAGTGATTACGAGCAGCAGATGCTAACAGTGTCAGCGTGATATGATGTCATATTTTATATGCTAACTAGAAACTAAAAGTGTATTTCTTTAAAAAAAAAATGACCAGCGCTTGAGAAAAGAGCTGTGAGGCAGATGGCATGCTCACGTGTGCTGCACAGCCCCATGCCTGCTTTCAGGGCCTCTTGAGAGGCGCCTATTCTGCCATGTTGTAGACAAAGAGGGCCAGGAAAAGGACATGGGGACTTGGCTGCATGGAGGGGTTGTGGAATGACCACCGCTCTCCTTCCTATGTTCCCTCAGGATTTTCTACGGAAGGAATTCAGTGAAGAGAACATTTTATTCTGGCAGGCCTGTGAATGCTTCAGTCATGTTCCTGCACATGACAAAAAAGAGGTAAATTGCTCTTCAGAGCAGGGGGGCTGTGTGAGGTCAGGTGGCACACAGTTACATCAGGTGTTGCTTGAGTAGTCAACACGGGATGCTTCTTACATGACTTTAAAAAAAACAAGTGACATTTCTGCTTCAGAATAAAAACTTAAGTATGTGACATTTAATTCTGCCTAAACATAGTCTGCATAAATGCCTTGCCACAGAGCCTGGCAGAGGTGGTACTTGATGTCAGGATGGGGAGGAAGGAACTTGGAGAAGCACTCTGGCAAATTTCACTCTCTACCTGTGGCTTCACAGCACCTCTCTAGCTGCCCCAGGACTGCCCTGGCCATGTCCTGTGGCATTTCCCTCAAGGTAACAACTGTCCTCACAGAGTGGTCTCATGCCTGTTTCTTGTACTCCAAGCACTGCGCACTTTGCAGCAGATCCTACTCTGAGGTCTCTCCTAGGTAGCACCTCTCAGTTTCTGAGGCCCTTACAAAGCAGCCATTTAGAAATTTGCAGAGCAGCCAATTCAAGAGTTTCTTCCTGACTCTTTCTTTTATATTTACTTTCATAAGCCAGAATATAGACAGGGCCTATGACTCAACTCTCCAGCCCTGAAGCAGAGTGAGCCTTAGGAATGCTTCAGAGGCACCAGGTGGGAAATGTGTGTCCAGTGGGTGTGTCCACAGATCTGCTCAGACCTTTCTACCTGTCAGCTCTCTTACAGGGCCCGGGAGATTTTCAGTAAATTCCTGTGCAGCAAAGCCACCACTCCTGTCAACATTGACAGCCAGGCCCAGCTGGCAGATGATATTCTCAATGCACCCCACCCTGACATGTTCAAAGAACAACAGCTCCAGGTGACTTTGCAGACAGTCTTCCGTGGGGCTTCCAGGCAAGGCTTGGGGTGCAGACTTACTCAGAGCAGCATGTGTTCTTCTGGGAAGGGGGCTGCTGGTAATGTGGGCATGGGGAAAAACCCATCTGACCACAGGACTCCAGTCTCAGAAGGAACAAAAAAGTCTTTGCCACAGATCACCCCATGTACCCCACTGTCAACCAAAGTAAGGGACTATATTACTTTTCAAAAGTCACTGAGGCTGGTGAGATGGCTCAGCAGAGAAAGGCTCCTGTCGCCAAACCTGACAACCTGAGTTTGATTATTGGGACCCACATAGTGGTAGGAGAGAATCAACTTCTATAAGTTGTATTCTGATCTTTATACATGGACCATGGCAGGTGTTTGACACACACACATTCTCACTAAATAAATAAGTGAATAAATGAATAAATAAGTATAAAAAGAAAAAGTTTTTTAAGAGCATTGGACACACTTGACCTACAGAACATTACAGCTACAGCTTGACCACACAACCTCATTATGGAAGGTCAGAGGTCTTTCATGATTGCAGGGCTGACCCTGAGCAAGTTCAGTGTCACTTCTGGTATCTGAGAGCGGATGGTACTGCATTATCCTAGCCCAGAGAAAGCTTTCTATGCGCACACATCGCTGCCACACTAGTGTACATCCAGAATGCTGTGGGCCTGTTTATATACTTGTATGCTTATATGCTTAGTAGTAGTAGCATTGCCATTTGAGACAGGATCTCACTGTGTAGCTTCACCACCACTGACGTGAAGCTCACATACTCCTGCCTCAGCCTTTGAGTGCTGGATCACAGGATGCACATGGAACCCTGTTTACATGTTTGTGTCTTAATTCTGGACGAGCATGTGATCTGACCCATTCAGAACACACTCCCTAGCCCTGCCAACTGCTGTGCCGCTAGGTTGCAGGGATTAGCTTAGAACAAAGCAGATCTTCCCCAGGTCTCACTTCCCCTTGAGAGAGCTGTCTTCCAGGTCCTTAGGGAATGAAGACCTGCTCAGCGTGCATCCCCAGTCTGAGTCTGCCTGCCCTTCTGGCTGTGCATGACACCTATGACTCTGTTCCTACTAAGAGTGGCAAAGGAGAGGCAGCTGAGAGCATCAGAAGGATTCCTGGAGAGTTAATTAACATCAGAATGCCCTAGGGTCCAAGGGAAGGTGGCAGGAATGACACCCTTCCAAAATGTCACTCATTCATGGGTACAGATCTCCTGTACCACCTAGGGCCTAAGGAGTTACCGTTCCTTCTGTAACTCTGCTGCATGGCATCTGCTCCACAGATTTTCAACCTGATGAAGTTTGATAGCTACACTCGCTTTCTGAAATCCCAGCTGTACCAAGAATGCGTCCTGGCAGAGGTGGAGGGACGTACCCTCCCAGACTCCCAGCAAGTCCCCAGCAGCCCAGCTTCCAAGCACAGCATCAACTCTGACCACTCCAATGTGTCCACACCAAAAAAGGTGCTGGGCTAACCCTTGTGGGGGTGAGAGTAAGGCTGTGTCCACACATCCCTTCACCAGCAGGGCGTGGGGCATGTAGGACACAGATACTCTCGAACCCTTTCCTGATCCCCTAACCCCTGGCTACCTCAGTGGTGAATGAGAGAACTGTGCCCTTAACCCACTGAAGACTCTACATTAGTCCTCAGAATCCTTACTCATAGAGCTCTGTGTTGGGCCCCTTTAGTGTCTTAACTGATGTTTCTATTTGGTGACAGTTAAGTGGAAAATCAAAATCAGGACGATCCCTGAATGAAGATGTTGGGGACGAGGATAGTGAGAAAAAACGCAAAGGGGCCTTTTTCTCTTGGTCAAGGAGCAGGAGCACAGGGCGGTCCCAGAAGAAGAAGGACCATGGTGACCATGCCCATGGTATGTGGATGCAGACCCCGCTGTTGTGGGGCAGGAGCTGGGCTGCCATGGTGGTGACGTGAGAGCCCATGGTGGGCAGGCAGAGATACAGCAGAATTACCTGGAGGGATGAGGAAATGTCACAGATCCTGGGAATACAGCAGTGTTGGTGACAAGCCAGCCTATGAAGCAGGTCTGCTCCAGAATCTTCTGGAAACTCCTTGATGCAGGGTATCTGCCTGATTGGGCTCCTTTTCTTCTTGCTATGAATGTAACAGGTGCTTCAGTAGAAAACTTGGAAAACAGAATCAAGCAAAGAGAAACAAACACAACTGTGCTATCCCTGTGGCCAGGCACAGCTTGTTGCCTGTGCCAGTGAATGGGCATCCGCCATTGTGTTGGTGGGTGGGCACTGGGAGATGGAGAGTGTGTTCTGTGCAGGTCTCCCATACCTGGCAGACATGCAGTCATCTGGAGAGGGCTTCAGTAGAGCTCAGATACTCTGTCTGGTACAGGGTCTATAGACGTCCGAGAAGCTACTTGTTCAGAATAGGTCACTGGATCCAGGAGCCTGTCAGTTTGACTTGGGGTAAAACAGTGTTTAGGCCCTTACATGGTATATAGGCCAGCCTAGGTCATGGTTAGACCAAGTTAGTGACTTGGACTATTGTCTATGAATGAGATTTGTGAGGAAGAGGATGGGAAATGAACAGCCAGCTGGTCACAGAGACAGGCTTCCTCAGACCCAAAACAGCTCTTGGAGATGGAAGACAAGTCCACCCAGGGACACGAGCCTGGGCTGCACAGCACTGCTCCCTGCTCTAGTGCCTGATGAGGCCTCAGGTCCTTACAGGGCCCCCATGATGGTGACCTCCTTGGTGACCCTGACCTCTGCTGTGAGGGAGGTGTTTGACTAAACCCCAGTGGAGCAGGTGGTGCCTGGAAGGGCCTCGCATGTTTTGCTGTCTCTCTGTCCTTACTGTATCGTGTCTGTCCCTCTGAGAGGTGAGATAGGGGTTCTGAGTGAGGGCATGTGAAGCTGTGGCTTCTGATTCACCCCTGGTCATTCCCTTCTTTCAAGATGCCCCTCATGCCAATGGAGGCCTCTGCCGTCGGGAGTCCCAAGGCTCTGTATCTTCTGCGGGGAGCCTAGACCTGGTAAGTGGCCACCCTCCCTCAGTGCAAGGGTACCAGGCTGACCTACCAACCGGTAGATGAAGCCTGGCTCATTAAACACCCCGGATTTCTTTTATAAACAGGGTTTATAAACAGTGTCCAGGATTGGACACTGGCCCTGGGTCCCAGCCGAGGATTCCTGGGGCAGCGAGAGAAGCTGTTTAGTAGATGGGGAAGGGTACTGTGTAAGGACTAAAATTAGCCTTGAGATTATTTCTGAAATGCCTTTGTTCTGATTTAGTTCAAATTTTTGAACTCCCACTAAGAGTACACAGTATGCTTTGAAGTAGGGCTTTGTCTTTAGCTTGATACTCAGACCTCCTATTGACGCTAACATTCCAGTGTTTGTGTCTGCCTGTGGGCTCCTAGGAGCTGGCCTCCTGCTACTTAAGAGCTAGGCGCAGTCCTGCAGGTCTCTTCAGGGCACCCTGCTTGCCCTGCTCTTTGATAATCTGTTGTGAGGGGAACTGGGAAGAACTCAAGACGTGCTACTCTGTCAACTATTGCCTGATAAGAATTTTAGGAAATGTTGTTGGTTGTCAGTACTGTGACATCTGAAACTATCCATCAACAAGTAACATTAACATAGATGGTAATTTCTTCTTTCTCCACGTACCCCGTCAAGTCAAGGCCACCGTGGGTCACTTACCTATTGCCGTCCAGTGCCCCGGCTTAGCGTTGGGAAACATGAAGTGCCCATACTTGTGTGTCTTCAGCAGGGTGGTAGTCCTGTGCCTTGGGGGGTGGGGGGTGCCTCACCTGGGCCTCCAGTCCTCTGGCCTCACAGCTCATAGAGAACTATGGGTAGATGGCACTGGGGCCAGCCGGATCATGTTTTTGTCGCCATCCAGTGGCCAGCCCAGGTTCTCCATGGTGACCAGGAGGCTAGGGTGAGAAGTGGCTCTGCCGCGTCAACCGCCACTTCGTGGGAGGAGCCACAGTGACTCAGGAGGAGTCCAAGGGCCATTTCTGCATCTAGTCCCCACCTCCCAGCCAGTTTTCTGAAGTAACAAGTAAAGGTTTTGCAGACAATTGGGGAAGCAGTAGCAGTTCTGAAATGACTGTAAAGGCAGGCCTCATAGATCTGTGCCCTCAGGACAGGCATCTAATGCTGTAACCAGAGGGTCAGGACAGCTTGCAGGCCCATCATCACAGCCTCACGTTCCAGAGATGAGCACAGTAGTATGCTGGGTAATCTTATCTGGCAGGACAGCAGTCATGCTTCAGTTGTGAGCCATATAGTTACCATAGTTGAGTGAAATCATTACTTTCCCGGGTCCTGGCCTCCAAACCCTACCACACCATCAGCTCTGGGGTCAGAGGATGCCCTGTGGTGGATTCTGAATTTCTGTGTGTGTGGGACTGCATGGGGGATAGGCAGATTATTGGGCACATGAGACTAGGCTGTCTGAATCTTCCTCAGGAGACTCCCTTACCTCCAGACACCGACCCTTGTCTCCCTACCCTACAGTCAGAGGCCTGTAGGACCTCAGCACTCGAGAAAGATAAGGCTGCCAAACATTGCTGTGTCCACCTCCCAGACGGGACATCCTGTGTGGTTGCTGTCAAGTCTGGGTTTTCCATCAAAGAGATCCTGTCTGGATTGTGTGAACGGCATGGCATCAATGGGGCTGCTGTGGACCTCTTCCTGGTGGGCGGAGACAAGGTATGTGCCAGGCAGGAGTGAGTGAGCCACCAGTGTCCTCGCTCTGTCGCTCCCTTCCCCCTGCCTTGTTAATGCCCCAGTCCTGACACCACCATGAAGCAGAGCAGCTGCAGGTGGAGGCTCCCAGGGGGTCGGTGGGTGCATGGCAGCACCCCCAGTGTCTAGAGGGTGCTGGGCTAATTTTGAACTGCTCTTTTGTTCTTGCAGCTGTGTGCTGTTACATGTCAAGCCCACATGCTCCCACGTTAACTCTGGTGTCTTTGTTCCTCAGCCTCTGGTGCTGCATCAGGACAGCAGCATCCTGGCCACCAGGGACCTACGCTTGGAAAAGCGTACTTTGTTTCGGTAAGAAAACAGCATACAGGTTTCTAGAGATTGCCAAAGCCTCCACAGTTTGAGCCTTAGGACTTCTATTCCCTGATAATCTGTTTTTTACCCAATGAGCATGTACTTGTCCCATGTCAGGCCATGAAAGAATGTCAGCTCCCCACCAGAGTCTTGGCAATGGGGCAGGCACCACATATGGGCTGCTTAGCCCTCACATCATAGTGGGGAAAGAGGCAAGAGTCTTTACCCACAGGGTCTAGGCAGAGGCCTGACTGCTCAGTCCTCCATCACGAAGGTTGAAGACAGCCCTTGGCCCAGCTGTAAATCCCAGAAGGGTGTCAGAGACCTCCTTCTACATGCAGGGGACTGCTCCTTCAAGGCAGAGCTGCATCACTGGGGTCCTGTCCTGTTCTGTCGAGGAGACTCTAGAGACATGGTGAAGCCAGAACTGGCTCTTTTGTGACTATTTCTCTGTTCTACCCCCAGGCTGGATCTCGTTCCGATTAATCGGTCAGTGGGACTCAAGGCCAAGCCTACCAAGCCAGTCACGGAGGTGTTGCGGCCCGTGGTGGCCAAGTATGGCCTGGACCTGGGTAGCCTGCTGGTGAGGCTGGTAAGTGTCCTTTGGAGTTTGAGCACCACCACCAAAGTTATACCCCACCTTACCCTTTCATACCTCATCTCAGTTCATGTCACTGTCCTCCCTAGGTTAGGGACAGCACCTGCCTCTTCCTCCTGTGTCCTCTGTCTCATTTATTTGCACATTATTCATTATGGGAAAGGTTGATACTTGCCTAGGTGAACCAAACCGAAGCAGTAAACACCCTGAAGCATCTCCATGATCTTCAGGGGTGAAAAGAGAACAGCAGAGCCAGCACGTGACTTGCAGTTCGCCAGGGCACAGGTACACTGTCGCTGTCACCTACACTGACAAACTGGCACTTTCACGTGCACTTGCACACTGGGCTTGGGGTGAGATTGAGGAATAGGACAGCAGGCCTTCCCTGTTCCTTCCTGTCTCCATGGACCAGTAGCTAGGATGGGGCTCTGGCCTTTGGCCTCGGTAGTGTGAACTCATAGTGACTTGGGGAATAGCATCTCCCAGAGCTTCCTCAAGCTGTTTTGGTATTTTGTTTGTTTGTTTTTTGAAACAAGATTTCTCTGGGTAGAAACAGAAACTGTAGGCTGCCCTAGAACTTGCTCTGTAGATCAGGCTGGCCTTCAACTCAAAGACTCATCTCCTCTGCCTCTAGAGTACTGGGATTAAAGGCATGTACTACTACCTACCTTGTTTTGGTATTTTTTTAGCAGGGTTTCATGTAGCCCAGGCTACTCTGGAACTCCTTATCTTTTGCCTATATCTCCCAAGTACTGGGATTACAGGCATACATCACTATATTGGGCTGTGGTTTTAGTATCCTTAAAATTTTAATTTTCCCTGAAATTGTCCTCAGAATTGTTTAAGAGCTTTGAAGTAAACTAAAGGAACCTACTTAATTATTCACAGGCTTTAGCTTCGGGTGTAACTTGATGCCATTTTCCCATTGTGGGCTCCAATTTGGAGCTCAGAAATCTGCCTACACAGACCAACCCAGCCTGGCATCCAGAGCGTATGCTCTCCTCTCCTGCTCCTTAAAGCTGGGGCAGTCACATAGGCAGGACAGAGCAAGACTGCCTAAGAGAGGAGAAGAGTGTCTGAGCACTCGAGAGCTAAGATTGCTTCCCTCAGAGCAGTCCAGGGATCAGCATCGTGATTCTAGGTTAGCCATCATGGAGACTATGAGCAGTGTTCAAGCAGAAGCCAGATGAAGAAGTTATTGAGTGTCAACACATGCCTACTGACCTTTTCTCTGGGGCTCAGGACTCCCAGTTTGCCCTTGGATCTTCTGCCTCCTCCAGCTTCTAAGGGTTCCATATTGCTACAGGTCAGCCAGGCTGGGTGACCTGACCCCAGGGCCAGCTGGATTGAGTCTCCATTAAGCCAGGGTTAGTCTTATTGTCAGTGGCTGGATTAAAAGCAACTATTTCAGAAAGTTCCAATCTGGGTAAATGATTGAGTGCATCATCTCTGCCTGTAGAGTGGGGAGAAGGAACCCCTGGATCTTGGTGCCCCTATCTCAAGTCTGGATGGACAGCGGGTCATCCTAGAGGAGAGGGATCCTTCTAGAGGGAAAGGTAAGGTTGCATCCCCAGATGCCAGCACCCCATCCTGCCACTCACTTATCCAGTAGTTGTCGTATAACCACACCATGGACATAGAGTTCGCAGCTTTGTGGGGCCTGGCGACCCCTCACATGGCAGTTCACCCCCTGTTTGCTCAGCCCAGCCTCCTACAGGGGAAGGGGCAGCAGGATTGGGGCAGGAGAAAGCTCTGGCTCCTCTCAGCTGTAGAAAGTGTGGCAGTGCCTGTCTGCCACTCCAGGGTGTTTACGTGGTAGAAAGTGCTAGAAGGTGCTCTTTTCTTAAGAGGTTTTTGTTATACAAAGCAGGACCAAAGGCCCGTTCTGGGTCTCCTGTCTTTAATCCAGTGTCCTGTTCTGAGATTTGTCTCTTCAGATGAAACAGGAAGTGAAGACAGTGGTGGGCATGGTCCTGTCTCAGCATCGGGCCACTCTGTTAGTCCTCATGTGGGGCTGAGTGGACCACTCAACTCTTTCCCACCCCAACAGCCACAGTCCTGACCTGGGTCAGTCAGTCTTGGTCAAAGCTTCACATGCCTCCATATAGAGGCCCCCATACCTCCAAAGCCTCTGTGGCCCATACTGTTCAGGACACTAGCACAGGAAACCTATGAGAGAGGCACTTCCGTCTTATAGCCCATAGTACTTGACCAGGTGGGGAGAGAACTATCCAGAAGCTACTGAAGAGGAGTGATCTGGACAGAGGTTCTCTATATAAAGTTACTCCAGTTACCTTGGGTTTCCCCCAGGACTTGTGCCCAGATCACTCCTGGGGGCTTTATGTGAACGGAACCCCTGGGGCCTAGGATGGAGCACACGCAGGTCTCCATCCTACTGCAGTTTAGCAGATACGGGCCTGCGGCCTAGGCTACAGCTACTCCAGTTTTCACCTCCTTACAGAAAAGCCTTTCCCTTCCTTGGTCATCCTCCACTCTAGAAAATGCCGCACCTTGGCCCTAGTACTGGGCAGGCTGAGCACTATCTGTGCAGCCTGCTGGGTTCCCAGCAGCTTCCTCCAGGACTAGCAAGTAGGCTCTGTGTGCAAGTGAGCTCTCGGGGGAGCTGCAGACTTACAGGGTGCTGTGGACTAGGATTCCAGTGAACCAGACAGTGGTCTTCAGGCTCAATGCCACAGGAGCCAGCTACACCCTGATGGGACAAAGGCAGGACTTAAATGTCAGATTCTAAAGGAATATGTGTAGGACATGGTATATGGCACACATTTTTCAGTATCAGCTTCCCAGTGTCGCAGGAAATGTCCAGACCTCCCTTCACAGCCCTGCCACCCCTCTCCCAGCTGCGTCAGGTGGGTGGCGGGAAGCTTAGGCTCTGGCCTGTGTGTGCATGTTAGATAAGGGATGGAGGGAGAGGGCCTTTGCTCTCACAGAACACGCCAAATTGTGTTTATTGTTCAGAGGGCACTGTGAGCCTCTGGTCATAAGCTTGTCTCATGTGTTTAGTGTCCACAGACAAACAGAAAGGTGCTCCTGTCAAACAAAACTCAGCTGTGAACTCCAGCCCCAGAAACCACTCGGCTATGGTAATTCCCCTTATTCCTGCCCCATGCCATCACTGCCCCACTCCAGTGGTGTGCACCTCTTGGGGATCCTCATGCCTGTTGTGGTCCATTTGGCTGACTCAGGCTGAGCTCAGGATTGTGCCCCTCCCCCTGTGGGTATTTCTCGTGCCCCTTTGGGGTTCAGCCTCCGCCTTGCTGCCGGCCTTTGGCTTTTTTTTGTCCTGGGTGGGTGGGCGAGCCATGAATGTTGTTATGTTAATCCGTTATTGGGATCGTCTAGACTCACTGCTGCTGTCTGGGCCCCCAGGGCCCTCACCATACTGATGAGTGATATGTTACTGTGTGCTGACATGCAGTAGAACTTGACTTTCCTTCTGATGCAGGGAGAGGAGAGAACACTAGGCAAGTCTAACTCTATTAAAATAAGAGGAGAAAATGGAAAAGGTGCTAGGGATCCCCGGCTTTCAAAGAGAGAAGAATCTATTGCAAAGATTGGGAAAAAAAAATATCAGAAAATTAATTTGGACGAAGCAGAGGGTATGTGTACTTTTTAAAACTTCCGTGTTTTCCAGTAAATGCACAGTATGGTCCTTAAACCTGCTCTGCCCTTTCATAGCCTGGTCCTTGTTGCACCAATGCTGTTGGCATAACGTCACCAAAACCCCCATTATGAGCTGGAAGCCCACTGAACACCAGCAGCCTTGGCTGTGTTCTCAGCCAGCTCCCTTCTCCCATACCCCAGACCCTGACATGAGCTGGGGCCCAGCTTGGGTGGGGGGAGGAGCCAGATGTGAGGGAGGAGGGCAAAGTCCTAGGCCCTGACCTATGTTGAGCATGGAGGCTGGAGGAAGGCCTGATCTGTCCTGATCCAGGATTTCTATAGGAAGTCCCTGGGACTTGGAGGCTGTAAGGGTGGGATACATACCTTACTCTGGAACCTTTTTAGAGCAGAGCCGTATAAGGTCTCCCTTGGGCTTTCTGATCACTAAGCAGATGTAAACTGTAAATTGTGTAAAGTGTGTGCATTTCTGAGAACTTCTAAGGTTGAAGATGTTGGACTTCTTATGGATGACAGACAGCCATTAGGATAGATGAGAAATTTCAGATCCCTGAAGTGTGAACGGTAAACCTGAGCCACATTAAACAAGCCTGGTGGCAAGAAAAGGTGGAGCCAGGCAGGTGCCAAGCCCACAGTGCCCATTCTGGCTCACAGAGTGGGGTGCATCAGATAGGTCAGGGGGCACTTCATGCCTCCTTCCCCTTAGCCCCAAAGCACCACCTTCCCTGCAGAGACAATGAACCTGGGGAGCCATGTGGACCTCAGGCCCCTCCGTGCCACCCAGCTAGGACTTTGTCTTAGCCTTCCACAGCTAGCCATCCATTGGACGGTCTAGAGTGCAGCTGGGCCCCAGCTCTGTCATCCCTATTCAACCACCACTTACACCTCAGATTCATCTGTGCTCAGGTAAATAGAGCTTCATGTATGAACAAAATATATACCAGAGTTCTAGCAGCATCCTACTGAGTGCTAGCAAGCTTGTTACCTACTAAGTAGAGGGGTGTTGTCAGGCCCAGGCCTGACTGTGATTTTCAGGGGGGCTGGCAGCCAGACATTGGCCTCAGCTCTATGGGTAAAGTAGTACAGTTGACCTCATACCCTTGTTGGCTGCTGGTGGCAGCACAAGGCAGCAGAAGTCCCTGGTAAGAGGGAGTGGTCAGCAGAGGCATGCATGCATCTGGAAGTCTCTCAAATATGGTCATTGTGGGCTTTCTTCCAATAGAGTTTTTTGAGCTCATTTCCAAAGCTCAGAGCAACAGAGCCGATGACCAGCGTGGGCTGCTAAGGAAGGAAGACCTGGTGCTGCCTGAGTTTCTTCGCTTACCTTCTGGTTCCTCAGAACTTGCCCTGTCCAGCCCACCCCCTGTCAAGGGCTTTAGCAAGAGAGCTGTTACAGGCCATGGCCAGGAGGGGGCAGCTCAGACAGAGGAGAGCTACAGTGACAGTCCAGCTACCAGCCCTGCCTCAGCCCAGAGCCCCTGCTCGGCCTACAGTCCAGGCTCCGCCCACAGCCCCGGCTCCGCCCACAGCACCCCTGGGCCTCCTGGGACCACCCAACCTGGAGAGAAGCCTACAAAGCCCTCCTGCATCTCCACAGTGCAAGAGGGCACTGCACAGGCCTGGAGGAGGCTATCACCAGAAACGGAGGCTGGGGGCGTCCAGACTCTGGAGGATGAGCAGGTGGCTGACCTGACCCTGATGGGGGAGGGGGACATCAGCAGCCCCAACAGCACGCTGCTACCACCACCCCCCACCCCCCAAGACACACCAGGACCTACAAGACCAGGTACCTCCAGGTTCTGACTCTACACCCTTGACCTGTCCTGCTTACAGCCCATGGCCTGCTCCACTCCGTGTTTAATAAAGGGAACACTGAGGCAGGCAGCCCTTGCTTTACTTCTGTGTATTGAAATGTCCCGAGGGATGGCCTCCTTCACTTATATTTATAGGGCCTCCTTTGCCTTTTCTAAAAGGAAAGCAAGTGGCAGCCAAGACTCAGTCTCCCAGGGAGGGTCACTGAGGCTCAGGCAGATATACCACATTGAGCTGGTCCCGTGAAGGTGCCATGGGAATGGTGACCCACGTCCAGTAACACCTTGTGAAGGCCCAGGTCTCTGAGTGTGGATCTCACCTTTAAAACCTGCTTGCTGCCACTTTAGAGTTTTAGCCTCAAGATGGAAAAAAAAAATAGTATTTGTTTTGAGCAAATCAGTAAGGGTCCCCTGCTGACAAGGATCAGGTTCTCAGTGTCAGCCTCTCTGTCCAGCCAGGACTCACTGGCTGCCCTCCACAGACAACGGCACTGGGAACTGGCTGACCTCAGGTGTGTCCAGGCATTTCTCTTAGTGGAAGCATGAAGTCCAGTGTGCGTGGTCGGGAGCAGTGTGACGAGTGGTAGGGATGCTACTCTAGTCCCACCCAAAACACTCCTGATCCCACACAAGTGACAGGGCTCCCGCTGCACTTGGTGTCCTCACATTGACAGTGCATGTTGCCTATTGTTCCTGTCTAATGCCTTGGCTGTGATCTGCAGCAGGCAATGTGGGCGCCCATCTGGGTCCTACTCCCTGGGCCTGGTCTTTCAGGCCTTATGCATGTTTCATGTACTCTCACACCGTGGGCTGGACTCCACAGCCCCACCCAGTGGGGATGCACCCAACAGGGAAGCACAAGGTGCCATGAAGTGGCCCTGTGTGCATGCTTGGGCCCCTCTGTCAGGCCATACCCTCCTTTCTGCTCCTTTGTAGCTGCCTGTTTACAGTTCTACCTGTGTTCTGACTCTGTTCTTCTAAGAGAAATAAACTCTAGAGCTCATCACTGGACTGGCTGAAAACTTTCTTCTTCATTTGAGGGTGGGTTTTCTCTTTAAGATTGAAGTACAGACGTATTTCTTTCTACATCTTAACCATTTTGAAGAAATTAAGTAGATTTACCTTAAGCCAACTTTTAAAAAATGATTATTTAAAATTTGTGTGTATGTGTGTTTTGCCTACATATTTGTATGTGTTCTACATATGTGTCTGGTGCTCCCAGAGCCCAGAGGTGGGTGTCAGATCCCCTGGAACTGGAGTTAGAAATGGCTGGGAGCTGCCATATGGGTACTGGAACCAAACCCAAGTCCTCTGAAAAAGCAGCAACTTAACCACTGGGCCATCTCTCCAGCCCCAGATATCCTGGCTTTCAAGAAACCATTCACTTTACAAAGTCCTCTCACGTGCCCGCCATGCACAGCTTTGTGGCAAGAACACCAAGGTTTAAAAGTGGGACTAGATTTGTCTCTGCCAACTCTGCCTTTTGGCAGGGTCTTCCTCCCCTCAGGCCTGTGGTCTCCACAGCTGCCTCATCCTACCCTCGCCTGGGCACTTGTACCACAGAAGAGGTGAGTAGAACAGAGGTCCTGGGGTTGGCTCCTTGAGCCCCGTTCCCCTTTCAGGGAGGGCTGTGGAGCCTGCCCCTCTCTCTCTCTCTCTCTCTCTCTCTCTCTCTCTCTCTCTCTCTCTCTCTCTCTCTCTCTCTCTCTCTGGCAGCTCAGATGTTGGTGCCATATCTGGAGTGTTAGTCATTGCTGTGGAGACCCAGGCTATATAGTTTTACCCACTGGACACGCGGACAGTGGCACCCAGTATGGTGCCTGGCCATGTGGCCTTTGCTGGTATGTCCTGGATGTGTTAATGGGGGAGTAGGGGCAGTACTAGACTTCAAGAAAGTGAGTCTCTGGTGCCCAAGGAAACAGGGATATAGGGTCTATGGGCTTTGTCCTAGAAGAGATGACAGTAGGTGAGGGACTGGGCGTGGGGACGTGGGGTGGACTTTGGCTGTAGCTCATTGCTTGTGGTACTCACCAGCCCATCCCTAACCCTAACTAGAGGGCTATAGGTACTAATAACTTTCCTTGTTTTATAGGGGCAGTAGTCCCAGCACAGCTCCACTGTTCAGATTGCTTTCCAAATACCCCAGTTTGTATCTCTGTACCAGCAATCGCAGGGCTTCTCTGTGTGGGAAAGTGCCTCATTGAATCAGGCTGCCCATGGTAGCATCCTCATGCACCCGTGTTAGGGTCCTGTCCGGATCTCTAAGCAGGGGTGGGGGCCAACTGCCTGCCACTTAACAGCTGTCAGGGTTTGAAGGCCCCACATCCTCCCAGCTACTCTCACTAATTCTATGAGAGAGTTTTTAGGGATATGTTGGCCACCTCAGCCCTACGATCCAGTGAGAAAGGCATCAAAATGTAGTTACTGACATTCTAGACACTTGGATGGGTGTGGATGCTTGTGTGTGTATACATGCATCTATGCAACTATCTCCTGTATATTTGTGTCTTGATATAGGAAATTCCAAAATATCCAAGTTCCTTCATGATAGGGAAAAGCAGATGAGTGTCTCCAGCCTGGGAGAACTTCCTTCTCGGCCCTCTTGGCGGGAAGCTCTTTTTTCTTTTACAAAGGCATTACAAGGGGTGCAGGACCTGGAGGCCAAGCAGGAAGTTCCTGCAGACAAATCTGGAAATTGTGACTCATAGCTGTGAGTTGTTTTGACAGTCACTCCTGTCCACTGTTCTAGAATTGTCTATTTGCTGGCCTGCCAACTCGCTGGGGGCTTGAAGAGGGCCTCTGGCTGGGGTGGCTGTATGGGTCAGCAGCTGGCTGGGGTGGCCGTGTGGGTCAGCAGCTGGGGTCCTGTGCTGGACATCTCTCTCTCCATATCCTGAGAGGGTGTGGAGTTCTGCCCTGAAGACACTTGGTTTCAAGAAAGGAAAGAAGCTTTGCAGAAGTGAGCTTGTGGTGATGGGGTCTGCGGTACAAACCACAGAGCAGTCTCCTGCTCTGACCATGGCAAGAGCCCCACTCCCAACTTAGCACTCTGGAGTGCACATAGCCAGCAGTAGTGTGGAGCCTAGGAAGGCTGGTCTGATTCTCCTCAGGGACCGAGGTCTTCAGATGCCCTTCTCTTCACCATGGCTAGATTTGGTGCCACTGTCCTACCTGCTCTCCTACAGTCCCTACCTCTGCCTTGCCTCATCCTCTGGCCACTTAACAGCACAGCCACTGGAAGCCAGGCTAGGGGTCTTGGCTAAGGACAGATCAGTAAACCATCCCAGCCCTGGAAGTCCTGGTTCCTGAAGGGAGCTCCCAAGAAATACCAGCTTCAGGGCTATCAAAGGGCTGAGCCGTGATCCCTTATGGAAAGGGCCTCCGCACAGCCATCCAGGGTCTTGTCGTGTCATGGTGGCTGTCTAGGGGCTACCAGCTCAGTTCCCCACTGTAGCTCTTCACCTTCCTGCCTACCCATCCAGAGGTGGCTGGGGCTTGGGACAGAGTCTTGTGACAGTTCATCACCCTGGAGGTAAAGATATCGTGACTGCTGCCCTGTGGTCAGAGCTTATCGGCTCACCCCAGCCTGGTACTTGCTTCCCCAGCCCTGCATGATATCACACTTCCTGAGCTTGGAGTGAGGGTACACAGCCTTGCTGGACTCAAGTTCTATCCAGGCCAGGCAGTGGTGGTGCACGCCTTTAATCCCAGCACTTGGGAAACAGAGGCAAGAGGATTTCTGAGTTCAAGGCCAGCCTGGTCTACAAAGTGAGTTCCAGGACAGCCAGGGCTACATAGAGAAACCCTGTCTCAAAAAACAAAAAAACAAACAAAAAAACCAAAACAAACAAAACAACAAAAAAAAAAAGAAACACCAGATTGTTCGTAGGAGGCAAGATTGTTCCTCCTTGGCAAGTTCTATTCAATTCTATCCCCTAGGTCCCCAGAATACCTCTCATGTCCTCAAGGAACTTGTAACCTGGAAGCCCAACCTTCATGAGGCATAGACACGCCCAGAACACATCACTCCTGGGCCCGACACTCAAGGAAGGCATCTGCCAGGGGCCACTCCATAGCACATCTGGCTCCTGGCCTTGTCCAGTGGTTAGGATCAAGTAGATCTCAGGTTCCTGCTGCTGCCCTAAGATCCTGTGCCTGCTGTACTACTTCTGCCCCTTATCCTGATCTGTCCCACCCCCATCCCATCCAGCACTGGCCCTCCCTAATCTTGCTGATTTCTTGGATGTTAATACCCCAACATGCCGGCCTTGCTAGGCGCCATCCTCTGGACTCCCCCACTTCCTGCCCACTACTGTTCCTTGTACCAGTATCTACCCCAGCCACAGGTGAGCATGGGCCCAAAGCCCAGGACGTTTGTAGAGAAAGGCACTGTAATCTGGCCCAGCCTGCCCCTGAGCTGGGGTCTTTGTGAAGGCATGTGATGACCAGAGGTCATAAGCCAGAAGCAAGGCTATAAGTGGTTCTCTCCCATGAGGAGCCAGGGATTAGCAGGCCCGTGGGAAGGAACCTGTGAACTGGCCAGGATGGGGCCCTGGCCCTGTCCTCTTTGCCGTCTCCTTCCAGGTCTTTCCGTGTTCATGGTTCACCTGTGCCTGGGTCTTGTGTCTTCTCCTTTCTAGGAGCATCTGGGGGCCTTGGCAGGAGGCATTAGGACAAGATGGTGCACACAGTCCTGAGAGTATAGGGACATAGCTCAAGGCAGTATCCCTGCCCTGTGGAGATAGAAGGGGAAGAGGGACAGGCGACTAGGGCTGGACTCTGAGAGTGGGCTTACCTTAGGGGCTGAGCCCTCAACCTTACTTAGCTGTGTGCCATGGACACTTAAGGATGGGCTTGGAGGTAGGCGTGCCCAGAGCAGGCAGCAGCAGCTGGGCAGAGAATGTCCACAAGTAAACCAAGAGGCTTGGGGATGACAAATGCCACCAGTACTGACTGGAAAGCTTCAGGCTCCCAGGGTAATTCCTAGTCTCTGGGGCTCTGGAAAGACCCTGTCAGGGGGACTGAGTGATCCAATAGGACAGGTCAGTCGAGGGCCATTGTGAAGAAGTGGCCCAGAGGGCAGGAAATGAGATGCTGACATGGCCTTGCCTGGGTGCTTGAGAGTAATCAGAGCCTGAGGCTGATTACTCTGAACTGGCTCCCAGAGGTGTGGTGTGGGCTTTGCTGACCCAGGCCGGCCCTGCCTAGTGGGGTCATGCTCCCAGCCTAGGGAGTTCAGTGGAGCCTTGGAGAGTAGGCTGGTCTTAAATGGTTGCTATCTGAGTCACTGACTGAGACTTGCCACATTCTCAGAGCAAGTCTAGGCTGGGCAGGCAGGAAGTTTAAGCATGCCCTTCCTTGTGAGGTACATTTCCTTGATCCCCAGAAAATCTGTCCTGTCCCCTTCTGGACACACAGGGTTGCTAGAGGTTGGAGTCTTCCTGAGTGTGCATCCAGGGCTGGAGAGGACTGCAGGTCTCCTGTACCTATGTGGAGAACCTCACTGGTTCTTTGAGGACCTGACAGCATTCTACATGAATGCCCCAATGGTGCCCAGTGTTGGGGACTGATCCCTGTCTCCTAACTCATAACCATCTTGCTGCCATGGCATTTGGAGCCATGGAGGTCTGATGATGAGCAGGATAGGTTGTGGTAAGACTGGATCCCAGCAAACCCTAGCCAAATGTTTGTTGATTGACCATAGAGCACACTGGGAGAGAGTTCCAGTCTTAACCACACTGGGCACCCTGTTACTGATAGCATCTGAGGTGGCTGAGCCTCTTCATGTACCCCGGGATTTGTTAGATGATGATCTGGGGACTCTGAGCAGACATTGTACCTCTGTGTTCAAGCCTGAACTCTCTACATGAGGTGGAAGCTACCTCTGGAAGCTTGGGCCAAGGGTAAGGTGGGATACATGGAGTCTTGGGGTCCACAGAGAAGCTGGGCCATCACAGACCCCTAATCCTTGTATCTGTTAGAGGACTTGGCACTGCAAAGGGAGCAAAATTTTCACCTTTAGTAGCAAACCCTTTCTGTAATAGTTGGAAAACTGAGTCTGAGAACAGTTGGTAGAATAAACTCCTATGTTCTGGGTTTTTGAAATGGAATGTTGGAAAGAGACTTCAGTCTCTCTAGTCTGTCTACTGTGGGCTTTGGCAGGAGAGGCCCCACTCAGCCTGTGAGCTCTCAGAAGTGGAAGGGGGTGGGGACTCATCTCTGCAGAACAGGTCTCTCATTCCCCTGATTTCAGTCTGTAGAGGGAAAGTGGAATGCTCTAGGGCTCCTTTAGAGTCTTAACCCTAGTGACACTGCCCCTGGCTAGGTATTCAGGAAACTGAGACCTATCCCAGATGGAACAACTCACTGACTATTACTGGGCTATAGGGATACCCCCCCCACACACACACACACCTGAAGTGAGTGCAAGGCCCATGCACAGCCAGCCACATCCATCAATGCAGTCCTAGAGTGAAGATTTCTAAACCCATGTTGAGATCAAGAAACTTCCAAGGCAGTTTTGGGGATCTGGGGCAACGGGGGAGATGCTCAGACCATAGAGATGGTGAGGAGAGCACAGAAGGGCTCCAGCAAGGGGGAGATGATGATGCAGGAACAGGCTGGTGACAGAGGAACACAGGTGGCTATAGGTTTGGTGACATGGAGTCAAGGGGCACACAGACCCAGAGGAGTTTGTGTGGCTGAAGATGACCCTAACACTGGGGAAAGAAAGGAGAGGGGCTAGGGGATCTGGGCTGGGAGGCCTGTTCTGGGAGCATCCTAGGGTCCCCAAGGCTTGAAAGGTGCAGACAGCACCAGGAGAGATGGTAGATATTGCCTGGAGGTGAAGTGGATGAGTCATCAGGACAAGGGGACTGGGAATCCGAGCAGGTAACCTGGCTCTTTGCTTTTGGACTTTGCTTGGATCAAGTAAGAGCCTGTGAGGGAAATCTCAGTGGGAAGTTCTTAGCTCCTGTTCCTGCTCTCTGGGGGGGAGGGGGGGCGCGGCTACTGTACCCCAGGGTGTATCTACCCCTTTGGGTTATCCTGAGCCCTCCTGGCCACACCAGCTCCACACTGGATGAACCCATCCCTCCCTGCTTAAAGCCCTAGCCTGGAGTCCAGTATCCTCATCGGAAACCTGCCAGAGAGGAGTCTAGCTGTCATCCAGGAAGATGAAGACGGCTACCCATCAGGGCTGGGGGAGGATGCCCGACACAGAGGGAACAACATGGACTAGTAGTGTCCATGTGGTAGGTGAGCAGAGGAGACCGCAAGGCCCAACATCTGCTGAGATGCCCCCCCTATTGTGTGAGACTCCTGAGCAGTCGGACAGATGAAACTAGGGTACCCATGTGCAGGTGCAGGGGAGTCAGTCCTGACTTCCCTACAGTGTCCGAGGGCTGCCCAGGGCTCTCCCATCCTCAGAACCCTGGGTCCCTTACTCATCACATCACAAAGGCCTGAGATTCATGAGACTGTGGCACTGCCTGCTGTCAGGGCCACTCACCTCAAGGTGGCCAGTTAGGAGAATTGTCTGTGGAGGACCCCCGTTAGGCATGATGACTGGCCTGAAGGTGTAGATGGTTGAGTGCCCTCTGTCCTCTCCAGTCCTCCTATCCAGGTCCATGGCCTGTGGCTGGAGATCACCTTGTCTGGAGTGGATTTGGTGTCTGCCCAGGGATGCTGGGGTGGGTTTCAGAAACCCAGGGCTGAGCCAAGCAGGTGACAGCTTCTCTTCTCCCCATGACAGGGGGCAGGGCCCGAGGCAGCGGAGGCCTCCCAGTCAACAGGATCATCGACGTGGACCTCGTTTCGGGTGTGTCTCCTGGGTGGGGAGGCAGCATTCTGGGGGTGCAGCTGGGTCCCAGGAGGGTGAAAGCCAATGAACCCTTGTTACCAAATGGTCCTGGTCTGAGCACCATCCCAGGTGAGCCCACTAAGCCCAGGGCCAGCACACACCATGCCACCTTTGTGTGAAGCTATCCTGACCCTGCAGTTCCTCTGCTCCATGTACTGTCTTCCATGTTCATATGGATGTTTGAGGAGCTCATGACTCTGAGACAGCAGGGGCCTGTTTTTCCAGCAAAGAGTCCTCAGGGGCCGGGGAACAGCCAAGAGCCACCTCGGCCATAATACCCTCAGGAGCCAAACTAGGAATTGAGGGGACAACCTCGTCACGGGCTGGATTTAGACACCTCCACAGCAGCCCGCCTTGGTATTCAGACTTTGCCCAATAAAATGCTTCTGAAGACCTGCCATGTACTGCATTGTGCTGAGTGCCGACGTCGCATGCTACCCCCTTGGAGCCCTTACCCCTGCAGATGGCCCTAGGAAGAAAGACTTCCAGGGAGGAAATGGTACCTGGACCTGAGGTCAAGGGTGGCTACAAGAAGATAGCTTGGTGCTTGGGAACTAAAGGTCAGAATTGCCTCCCATCAGATGTATGGGCTCCATGGCTATCTCTGGGATACTGAGGGCAGCCACACCCCCTTATTGTCCATTCACATTGACCCTTGCAGATGACCTGGGGTTCTTGGACATCAGTGCTCTTCTGTCTTATCTGAGGTTGGCCATTGGTGAGGGCAGGGCTTGGCTGAGATTTATGGTGGGGTCACTGTGGTCTCATTCCTGCCCACCATACCCACTGTGCACTGTGGAACCTTCCTGCCACTGGCCCTGCCCCCTCCCTAGTCTCATTCAGGTGATCCAGGGGATTTCTAGAAGTGGGGCATCTGAGCTAAAACCTGTGATAAGGTCTATAGGGGCAAGAGCCAGTGTGTCTGAGACTGAGACTGGAGTGAATCTGGCTATGGGAATCTAGAATGGGAAGTCGTGATATGGTAGGACATCAGTGAGAAGCAGGAGGGGAAGGGCCACAGGGTGGTGCGGGGCTGAGCCTGTAAGACACATTGTCACAATCCCAGGTTGCCTCAGTAGAAGCGCCGACACTAACAGCCAACTGCCAAGCTGCTAATCTCACATCTCTCCCTAGAATTGGAGCTGGACTGGCTGAAAGGTTTCTCAGAGAGCATCCTCTCTGTGGCACCTCATCATGCACATCCCAGCAGCAACATTTTCCAACACCACAGTGTCCTAGCACTCATAGCATCTGCCTAGTACCCACTAGGCGCCAGCACCACTCTTTCCCCAGTACCACCATGCTCAGGCACCACCATATCCCAATACCTCTGCCCAGAACCACCATGCCCTCGGAACCCATCATGTCCACGGTACCCATCATGCCCCACCGTGCTTCTAGCACGTACTTTGGCAAGCTTGGGTACTACTTGTCTAGTTTGCTCAGGAATTGGAGAGGAGATCCCAAGACAGCTAGAGCCATGGGTGTGAGGTGACCACTCCAGTTTGCCTAAGGCCCCCAGTGCCTGGCTGGAGCCACAGGGATGCTCTTTCTGTATAACCTGCCCAACTCAAGACATGCAGACTATGCCCACAGGTAACCGGACTGGGAAAGCTTACTGGAGGGAGATACCCAGGCTGTCTGGTAAGGATACAATTCTAGGGGTCCTGGTACCCCAGGCTTAGGACAAGTAGACAAACCAGCCAAGAGAGTTACTATTCTAAGGCCACTGGTCACAGCACTTGGCCCAGGGAGCAACACTCTCCTTTCTTTAGTTGTTATATGGCAGTGGGTAGAGGAGATACCCTCCACCCTGTGTTGACATCTGTGAATTGGGGACAGTATCTTCCCCACCATGAGTCAGTATCTGGCTGGGAAGAACTGGAACTCCCAGGTCCCTGCATTGCAACAGGTCCTGTAAAGGGCTCACGGAAAGGAGTGGCCAGCAGTATGGCCATGCAACCATGCCTGGGAGGCCTGGCTCTGACCTGCCCAAGTCACACTGGAAGACTTCCTGGAAGAGGCTGAGACTAGAGGGTGGGGTTGGGCCTAGGAGCAGTATAGCTTTTGCCAGAGAACAACAGCTGTCCAGCAGATCAGGCAGAGCGGGGGCAGCAGGGTGGAGCCAAGGCCGTGGAGGATCCTAACAGGATGCACGTGGGTGGCGGGGTTAATCATTATCCTTGTAACCTTGACCCCGCCTGCCCTGGCCACATTCCCTGGCTACTCTGCTCCTGCTACACCTCACGCCAGCTCAGGAGGAGCCATGGGGCAACGGGCCTGGCTCCCTAGCCTCTGTTCCTTACCCAGGCCATGTCCCTTCCTGCTGCTCCTGCTGCTGCTGGTGGTGCCTCGGGGGGCCCAGCCCCAGGCTGGCAGGGTGAGCACTGCCCCTCTCCCTTGCTTGTGGCCAAGGGTTCCATATGCACATTCAGGGTTCCTGGGAAGAGGCCAGAGAGAGGGCCCCAGAGAAAGGGTGAGGAGTGAGCTAGGGACCCAGTGTGGTGGCCTAGCGGAGTGAAAGTCGTCATTTACACTGAGAGGTGGGGTGCTGGGCTGGGCAGGTCTGTAGTGCTTCGGCCTGAACTTGTTGGAACCCTCTTTTTGTCCCCTATGTAGCCCAGGCCCTGTGAATGTGGCGGCCCTGGGGCTTCTGTTGCATTCCAGTGTTTGAGGTGGGGTGTAGGAGACCTCTGAGTGCTTCAGCTGTTCCAGAACTGACTCCACGGTTAAATCTCAAAACCAGGGTGACTTGGGGGCCTGTAATTCTTAAGCTAGCATGTTGAATCACTCAGATTTGGAAGGAAAAGTCCAGAGGTCTTGGGGACATCCACTGTCTCTTGGACCTACCCTAAGGAGGTTCAGGTCCGCGGTGTACCTGACTGGTAGAGTCCAAGTGTGAAGGACTCCCTCACACTGACACCATTGTGGCCCTTTGGGCTCCTAGAACCACACAGAGCCCCCAGGGCCTAATGTTACAGCCACCCCCATGACCCCCACGATCCCTGCGACCTCTGGGAACTTCAACACCTCAACAGAAACTGCTCCAGAGGCAGAGGCAGAGACTGAGGGACCCCAAAGTGAGAGGTACCTTCCTCCCTCCAGCAACAGCCCCCTTGGGGGCCAAGGTAGGTCAGACACTGCATAGGGGAGACAGCTAAAGAGGTGTGGGGCCTGGGTAGGGGTGGAGTACCCAGTGGGACCCTGATCCCTGACACCCCTCTACAGTGCTCACCGAGTCTGGACAGCCATGCAGGTTCCCTTTCCGCTATGGTGGCCGCATGCTGCACTCCTGTACCTCTGAGGGAAGTGCCTACAGGAAGTGGTGAGTCTCAGTGTGGGGTAGGGGCTAAGGCACCTACACAGGTTCCCATTGTGCACCCTGATGAACCCTGAAGCTAGTAGGTCTCAGTGCCCAGCAGGTGTTCCAGGGTGCCCAGGCAGAGGTGGGTGGGGCTCTGGGCAGGGACTCAATTTTATCCTCTGACTCGACCCTCCAGGTGTGCTACAACACACAACTATGACCGAGACCGGGCCTGGGGCTACTGTGCAGAGGTCACCCTGCCTGTGGAAGGCCCAGGTGGGTCTGTGGAGGGCCAGCCTGAGCCCCCAGGAAGGGCCTTGGCAGGTGCTTGGGTTGGGAGTATAGGGGTCACTGTGCAGGGTGAGGGTGCTAGTGACCTGGGCAGGGGGTTCTGCATGGAGTCGGGGTGGTCTGGAGTTTGATCCTCCTGAGCTCAGCAATATCTAGGGACAAAATCGCTGCCAGCCCAGAGGGCAGCATAGGGTGCTTCACCCAGACAGAACCTAGCCTCCCTAGACCCAGGGTGGCTTTGGTGATCATTGGTGATACCAGGGCTCCCTCTTGTGGTGAGATCTATCCGTGTAGCCATACATGGTCCTGAGTCCAACAGAGCAAGCCATGAAACCCCTGGGTGTGCTGTCCCAGAGTACTTGAGAGGGAACCCTGTGGCCTAACAGAGCATGTATAGATAGATGTGTAGGGTGGAAGGCAGTGCCATGGGATACCTTCTCCGATCCTGGGCCGGGGTCACTGGGAGGTGGGAACTTGTTCACTCTGCAACCCAGAGAGGATAGTGTGAGCGTTCACAGAAAGTATGGAGGGACTCCAAAGACTCTTGCCGTCAGCCATCATATGCCCTCCTGTGTGTACCCAGAGGTCCTAGATCCTTGTGCCTCTGGGCCCTGCCTCAATGGGGGCACATGTTCCAGTACCCATGACCATGTGTCCTACCACTGCTCGTGCCCACTGGCCTTCACTGGCAAGGACTGTGGCACAGGTGAGAGGAGTCATTCTGGGAGGCCGGAGGCAGCTGCTGAGTCCAGCCCGGGGTGGGGGGTGCCTGCCCGGGGTGGGAATGCCTGCCCGGGGTGGGGGGTGCCTGCCCGGAGTGGGGATGCCTGCCGGGGGGGATGCCTGCCCAGGGTGGGGGGTGCCTGCCCGGGGGAGGGGACCTGCCCAGGTGCTGTGGGAACACAGTGTGACTGACTCACAGAGAAATGCTTTGATGAAACACGCTACGAGTATTTTGAGGTGGGCGACCACTGGGCCCATGTGAGCGAGGGACATGTGGAGCAGTGCAGCTGTATTGAGGGCCAGGCCCGGTGTGAAGACACCCACCACACAGGTACGTCATGGCCAACCTCAGGGATGTCTAGGTTCCGTGGTCCATGGCATTAGTGAGCCATGTCCTTTAGGCAGATGCTCCTCCCTCCCTCAAGCATAAGGTTACCCAGCAACATCGGCTCTGTCCCCTCCGTGAGTTCCTGGAGACCAGGTTTAGCTTCTGAACTCTCCCCTAGCTTGTCTGAGCAACCCGTGTCTGAATGGAGGCACCTGCCACATGATTGTGGGCACGGGGACCAACGTCTGCGCCTGCCCGTTGGGCTATGCTGGGCGGTTCTGCAACATTGGTAAGCCGCTTTCTTCCCAGTTTTGTGGGGCAAGCCTGGGGAATGGTGTCAGGGGGACTTGCTGTGACCTGGCCTTATGACAACCAACATGCCTACAGTTCCCACCGAGCGCTGCTTCCTGGGAAATGGTACGGACTACCGTGGCGTGGCCAGCACCTCTGCCTCAGGCCTGAGCTGCCTGGCCTGGAATTCGGACCTGCTCTACCAGGAGCTGCATGTGGACTCAGTGGGTGCTGCTGCCCTGCTTGGCCTGGGTCCTCATGGTTACTGCCGGTCAGCATCTAATGGCCACTGTGCCTCTTTCTGCGTAAGCAAAGGATTGCAGAGTGGCTTCCCAGACTCAGCAGGGGCTAACACTGCCAAAATGGCTTTTAGCCTCTGCCTCTTGGGATGGTGGGTTCAAGTGTGCCCACCACGGTCTGCAGAGGAAGCACATAGCTCTAGGTGTTAGGGTGGTCCTCTAGGGATAGTGATGCTGTGACTCCCTTGTCTGCCTCCAGGAACCCAGACAAGGACGAGAGGCCTTGGTGCTATGTGGTGAAGGACAACGCACTGTCGTGGGAGTATTGCCGCCTGGCAGCCTGTGGTGCGGGCACCCTGATAGGTTGGGGGCAGAGGAGGGGTGGTACTCCCTGAGGACCCTCAGACAGGTCAGTGGAGGGGACTCAGTGGTGCCCTGTAGTTAAACTCTGGGGTGGTCAGCTCTGAGGGCTGTGCCCCAAGGCTCTCAGGCTGGGAATATTTAGCCATTTGGAATGTGAAGTAGGGTCTCATTGTAGGAGAGACAGGGCTTACTCTGTAGCAAGTGACCTGGCCTTGCCAAAGCCTGCAGTCTACATTATACTGTCCTCATCTGTAGAGTAGGGAACAGTGACTCCCTGGGTAACCGCCCAGAGGCTCAGGCCTGAGGGAGTGGGCTATGGGTCCAGGTAGGACCCCTCTGGCTCTTCCCTGTCTCCAGGGAAATCCAGGGGTATG
Organism: Tokudaia tokunoshimensis; assembly: GCA_036184795.1. Classification (NCBI taxonomy): domain Eukaryota; kingdom Metazoa; phylum Chordata; class Mammalia; order Rodentia; family Muridae; genus Tokudaia; species Tokudaia tokunoshimensis. The sequence goes on along the minus strand of BTHU01000014.1, from coordinate 71,266,255 downwards.
AACAGATGACCTCCACTCCCAGAATCCCTGACCAGAGTCCATTCCCGAACCCCGGAGGTCCTAGCGACCCTGCCTGAGTCAACCCCAGCTGCACGGCCGACCTGTGGGAAGAGGCACAAGAAGAGGACGTTCTTGAGGCCACGTATCATTGGTGGCTCATCATCTTTGCCTGGCTCACACCCCTGGCTGGCGGCCATCTACATTGGGAATGGCTTCTGTGCTGGGAGCCTTGTCCACACCTGCTGGGTAGTGTCTGCAGCTCACTGCTTCTCCAACAGGTGAGCACACTGTCCGAATCCCCGCAACCACCACCCAGCCAGCCCTCCATCCCTTCCCACATGCTCCCCCTTCCATTCTGCCTGTGTTCATCCGCCCTCAGGGGCCACCCACATGGCATGCCCCTACCTTCATTCTATTCCATGGGCCCCTACCTGTGACTCACACTCCTCTCCAGCATCAGCACACTTCCATTCTTCCGTCTGTTGACCATTTTTCCTGTTCTCCTAACATACCTTTTGGTCCCACTGTGGCCTAATGCTTGTGCTGGGCACTGAGGTAGTCACGGAGCATCGGAGCAGAGCATCTCCTGCAGCTGCCTTATATCCCTGTGCAGGGGGTGTGAGGGAGCACTGTCCTGCCATCTGCATAGACCATACCTCTCCCAGAGCCGAGAAGTGGGATGGAGATAGATGGTGTCCAAAGTTGGAGATATGCCCTATGGACCACCCTGTGCCTGTGCCTAGGTGTTTAAGGGGCACTTAGCTGGGCAAGGAATCAGGGGGCTCAGTTACATGCAGTAGAGTCTCTAGGGTCACTGCACAGCCAGGAAAACTGAGGCCCAGCTCACTGGACGGGCTCCTAGGAGTAAGGGCTCTACCCAGCAAGGCTGCAGCCTGAGACACCAGGACCACCTGGACTGAATAGAACACCTCAGCAGTTCCCCCTAGCCCCATGTCCTGGGAGTAAAGCAGCTGTACCCTACCGGCCAGGCCAGGCTGAGGCAGGGCCTATAGGCAGATCAAATCTCCACCCATGGGGCATATTCTCAGAGCAGACCTCACCTGAAGGCACCACTGGCTTACGAATGAAACCCATGAAGCTAGGGCTCCTGGGCCAGGGTCACCGTGGTTCAGCCACCCTTGTCAGTCTTGATTCTGCTGTCACATGGGTTGAGAATATCTGCAGACCTTTCCCAGAGCTGTGACCCTCTTGCTTGGCCATGACCAACAAGTACAGGGGCCAAGGTTGGGGAGACCTGATAGTGCCAAGGAGAGGGCTGGGTTCCACTCCTGCCAGCTTCCTGTGCAGCCCCCCCAGGGACAGCATCACAGTGGTACTGGGTCAGCACTTCTTCAATCGCACAACGGATGTGACGCAGACATTTGGCATTGAGAAGTATGTGCCCTACACCCTGTACTCGGTGTTCAACCCCAACGACCATGACCTTGGTGAGCTCAGGGCCTCGGCAAGGAGTGTGGGGGGGAGGGGTGCCCCAAGCCAGAGCCCAGACAAGGGTAGGAGCTGGGCAGACACAAGGGGGAAGGAGGTAAGAGGAATCTTGTTGCCCTTCTGGTCTCTCAGGCCACCAGCCACCTCCCCTCTACCCATTTCATGGGACTGCCTGCTATGGATGTCTGTCTACTGTGGGCTTCACTGCCCAGCTGACCCCTGGCCTCTCTCCCTCCCAGTCTTGATCCGGCTGAAGAAGAAGGGGGAGCGCTGTGCTGTCCGCTCCCAGTTTGTTCAGCCCATCTGTCTGCCTGAGGCAGGCAGCTCCTTCCCTACTGGACACAAGTGTCAGATTGCAGGCTGGGGTCACCTGAATGAGAGTGAGTGGAAGGCAGTCCCAGCCAGTGGGCATCAGGGTGGGGGGTGGGGAAGACAGGCACCAAAACTGCCTGCCCTGAAAGTGCAGTACTCCACAGATGTGAGCGGCTATTCCAGCTCCCTGATGGAGGCACTGGTCCCTCTTGTTGCTGACCACAAGTGCAGCAGCCCTGAGGTGTATGGTGCTGACATCAGCCCCAACATGCTCTGTGCCGGCTACTTCGATTGCAAGTCCGATGCCTGCCAGGTATGCCAGGCCCAGGCCAGGATGACACAGATCGGGTATTACTGAAATTTTCTGTCCCCTAGGGAGTCCGGGGCTAGCAGGGAGCCTAAGGCAGAAAGTCCACCCACTGTGGAGCACTTGGCACTTCCTGGAGGGCATCCTTGCAGTAGGAAGAGAACTGTCTAAACAGATGGGAGAGTCAAGACAGGTCCAGCATCAGACAAAGCCTCACTGTCCCGTCAACAGTTAGGACCGTCCACATGACATCGGCCCTCAAAGGCTACAGTGCTCTGTCCAGATGTCTCTTGAATCCTCAGCAATCAGTCAATAGTGAATGTTTGTCAAGGGCTTCATAGGCCAGGCTATGGCCATGGTTACGTATCAACCTGCTTCACCATGGAGGGGTTGTTTTATGCCCTTTGAACAGGCAAGGAAACCGAGTCTTAGAGAGGTTTGGATCCCTTTTCTGAAGTGATACAGGTGAGACAGGGTAAAGTAGACAGGACTTGATTCTGGGACAATCTCTTCCTGGGGAAGAAAGCAGTTGCACTTGTTCTAAGAGATGTAGAGAAAGTATGTCAGGCACGAGGAGGAGTTTCAGACGGTGGCCTAGCACACCAGGACTGCCCATGCAATCCTCATGGAGTAGAGCAGAGCTGTGGGTTGTGGAGGTGAGAAAGCTTTCCTGACTGTTGGGAAATAGGATGCCTTCCTGACTGATTAGAGTCAGGAAGAGAGGCCACACTCCTCAGAAATACCTGTCGTCTGCCCCTAGGCAGTCAGCCTTGAAAGTCCTGTCTTCAGGGAGCACCAGAGACTCTAGCTTATTACTTCAGGACATTTGCAGGGTTGGAAGCCTAGGTGCTCTCGAGTCAGGACCCTGGTTGCTGGTGCACAGGTGGCTGAGCCTAGTCTCTGTTCCAGGGGGACTCGGGTGGGCCCTTGGTCTGTGAGAAGAATGGTGTGGCTTACCTGTATGGCATCATCAGCTGGGGTGACGGCTGTGGGCGGCTCAACAAGCCAGGAGTCTACACCCGTGTGGCCAATTATGTGGACTGGATCAACGACCGCATTCGACCACCCAAGCGACCTGCGGCTGCCTCCTGAACCCCGGTCCCCAAGGAGGGGATGCTCATAATTCCCTTTCTACTACCAACAATAAAATTGTTTCCAAGGACTTGGCTTCACAGTGGCACTGCCCACAGCCAGGCAGCTCTTTGTGTCCAAGCTATGACCTGGGTCTTCAGGTGATGATGTGGCTTCAGGAGTGGCACCTGAAGCCAGTGTAGCTCCTGGGTGTGGTTAGGAGCCTCCTGCTTCACAAAAATGGACCCAGAGGGCCAGGTGGGATGTCAAAGTCAGACTCCTCTAAGCCCTACCCCAAAGACGTTGAAGCCAAGTCCAATTCCTCAGGTCATGAGCAAGGGCCTGCATCAAACAGAGCTAAAGAAGATAGCTTCAAGATGGCAGTCTTCCAAAAGTTCCCATCAGCTGTGACATTTCTGAAGGAGATCTGGGGAGCAGGGCCCATATCTGGGGTGTAGTAACTTGACTACTGCTGGTCCTAAGCTCATAGGAGCCAAGCTCGCCTCTGTCCAGACAGGATATGAAGCTAGTTTATTCTGGAAAGGATAAAATGGTGCAGTGGGGGAGCCGGGGACAGACCCATTGAGCCTGTGGGCTGTGGGAGGAGCTGGGTTTGTCTCAAGAGTCTTCACAAAGTCTCTGGCATGAAAATTCATTGCCAGTTGAGGAAGCACATAGAGGTGCTGTAAAGCAAGTTGGCAGGTAAGATTAGGACAGGCAGAGGCCAGCCATGCTAGCACACTCAGACTGGGAGACAGAGACCAAGGAAAGCCCATGGCTCCTGACCCTGTGCTCTGAGTTGGGACAGCAGATGGCACCTGTTCAGTGTCTTTCCCCGTGTCTGTCCTCCTCAGTTGACCTGAGGTGCTCCTTGCTATATACCCTCTGCAGCTTCGCCCACTGTTCTCACATGGTGGCAGGATCTTGCCATGCCCCGTCTAGCGTCTGTTCATCTCTGGGTGATGCCTTTGCCCCAGCCCACTCAAGTCATCAAGTGCTCAGTCTGTGGCCTCACTATCCACCCATGAACTCTTCTACTACCGCCTGAAGTACCAGGAGGTTCTCTATGGATGACCCCCATCCCCTCATCCTCCCCTCTTACGACATCCTGTGAGACTGACTGAGGGGACTGGTCCGGCAGGGTCTGCTCCCAATGCATTCTTCCTGGTCAGAAGGACCCTGTCTCTGCCAGGCCCACAGCTCTTAGTCCTGAAGAGTTTAGAACTGCAGTCAGAAGCCTGGCTGATGTAATCCAGACAAGACTTGTTTGTTCTACCCAGGCAACAGGAATCGGGTGGCCAGCTGCTTGCTGACAGTCTACTGGTCCGGTTTGTTCCATGGAAGTGTGGGGATAGCAAGCTCCCAGTTGTGTGACCCCCAATATAGGGACCTTTAAGTCAACTCAGAGCCAGTGGAGCTGGTGGGATGATTTTGGTTTTCCTGGGTGACAATTAGAATGCCATAGCCCAGAGTGACTGGAGTCAGCATAGAAAGTGAAGGTTAGTGTACAGGTATGTGCAGATGGGTGAGTCTGTGTGGACCCAGGGAGAAAATGAGGCTATAAACCAAGGAGAGTGTCCCTAAGCGAACACACTCCCTTCCATAACCACCGGGGACTACTGAGCCGTCCCTGATCCTCTCATGTTGGGTTGGTCCTACCAGGGGCTCAGCCCACTGGGATGTGGCAGATTGTGTGTATGTGTGTGTAATCTACCCATTACCTTTTCCTATGCCCTTTAAATGACTGTTCTATAGACTCAGATAATAAGCTCTAGAGGATTCCTCTTTTCTTCAAAATTCTCCAAGATTCTAGACATGATTGGGATGCTCTGCTCTCAGGAACTGGTAGAATCTATCTAGAATCTTACCTGGCCTGGACTTTTCTTTAGGGTGATGTCTCCTGAGTCATAGTTTTAAATAGTTCTAGTTGCAGATGTTGTTTCTTCTAAAGCCTGTATCCTCCAAAACGTAGACTTTAAGTTGACTGTCTCGTTTTCTTGTAGCTGTGACAATGTGCCTAGTAGAATCAAGCCAAGGAAAGAAGGAAGGATGCACTCTGCCTCAGTTTATCCTACACAGTCCCTCATGCAGGAAGGTTTAGTGGTGGGAGTTGAGGCAGCTGGTTGCCCTGTGCCCACAATCAGGAAGCAGAGAGAGTGAAGGTACTCAGCCCATTTTCTTCTTTTAGGTACTTATTTTGTTATTGTTTCTTATGTATATGCTTTTTCTGCATATATGTATTTGCACCATGTACATGTCTAGTGCCCAGAGAGGCCAGAAGATGGCATTAGATCCCCTGGAATTGGAGTTAAGGATGACTGCTGGCCACCATGTGGATGCTGGGGTTTAATCTGGATCCGCTGGGAGAGCGGGCTGCACTCTTAGCTGCGGAGCCATCCTTTCAGCCCCTTCTTCCCCCTCTCTATTCAGTCTAGAGCCTCAGCCCACGGACTGGTCTGCTCACACTTGGGATGCTTGTATTGGTCAGGGTTCTCTAGAGTGACAGAATGAGTCTCATTTATAGAAGGGGGATTTATTAGAATGACTTAGAGACTGTGGTGCAGCTAATCCAACGATGGGCAGCTGTGAATAGAAAGTCCAAGGATCCAGTGGTTGGTCAGTCCACAAGGCTGGATGTCTCAGCTGGCCTTCAGTAGACACTGGAATCTGGAAGAAGTAGGCTCTAACGCCAGTGATGGAATGGACATGCCAGCAAGGTGAGGGCAAGCGGACAAAGAGCTGAAGCTTCCATCTTCCCTGCCTTTACGTAGGTGCTTAGCAAAAGGTGTGGCCCAGATTAAAGGTGACTCCTCCTGCCTTAAGATCCAGATCAAAGGCATGTGTCTTCTTCCTACCTCAAGACCCAGACTAGAAGTGGATCTACCCACCTCAAACCAAGCAGAAATCCCTCACAGAGGTACCCTCCATCTTTTGATTCCAGTTCATTCCAGATGTAGTCAAGTTAACAACAAAAATAGTCATCACAGTGGTCTTCCTTCCTAAGTTAAATTTCTCTGGCCGGGCAGTGGTGGCGCACGCCTTTAATCCCAGCACTTGGGAGGCAGAGGCAGGTGGGTTTCTGGGTTAGAGGCTAGCCTGGTCTACAGAGTGAGTTCCAGAACAGCCAGGGCTATACAAAGAAACCCTGTCTCGGAAACAACAACAACAACAAAAATTCTCTGGAAATGGACTTACAGACACAGCCAAAAGTACAGTTCCTAGGTGATTCCAAACCCTGCATCAACTAAGAGCTGAAGAGATCTCGCTTTTATTATCACAAAGTTGTACATGGCTGTTTCAGTTCGTTTTCTGTGGCTATAACTGAGCATTGAGACAAGCTTCACTCATTACTTTCTGTTGCTATAATTAAACACTGACCAAAGTCAACTTGGGGGAGAATGGCTCTATTTCATTTTACAAGTTGCTGTCCATTATTGGGATAACCCAGTGTAGAATATCAAGGCAGGAGAGTGTAGCGGAAACCGTGGAGGAATTCTGCTTACTGGCTTACCTCCCTTGCTTGCTCAGCTGAGCTTTCATATGCAGCTGAGGCCCATCTTCCTAGGGTCGACACTGCCCACTGTGGGCTGGGCCCTCCTATATCAATTAGGAATTATGAAAATGACTCACAGACATGGTCACAAGCCAGAGGATCTGGGAAACTCTTCAGTTGCAATTCCTTGAAGTTTCCTCTCCCCAAGCTGACTCTGTCAAGTTTATGTCAGGTTGACACTAGCTAATTAATTCTAAAGAACAGAGGCTGGAAGTTCGAGATGGTGGTGTGGGCATCTGCTGAGGCCTTGTGCAGAATCCTAACATGAAACAGGACATCACAGGGTGAGACAGAGCAAGCCGCTGGCTCAGGTCTCTCCTCTTCTTGTAGGTCACTAATGCCATTAGAGGACCCTATTCTTGTGACCTCATTTAGCCCCAGTTACCTTCTACCTCTACATACCAGAAACATGAGAATTTGAAGATTAGGTGCTAATGCATGGACTTTGAGGGACCCATTTGGGTATGGCAATGGGATTCTTTTTCTGCTGAATTACAGCTATTACTCTGAATATGAAGTTCCTCTCTGTCATCATTTGGGATCTATACCACTGACTCCTGCCTTCCATTGCTCCCATTGAGAAATCTGCTATAACCATTACTATTCTGTAGGATATTCTCTAACCCAGTGGTTTCTATGCTGCCTGGTCTTGGTATGAAGCTGAAGGCATAGTATGCAGGTGAGATCATTACGTCCTGTTTCTGTGTGCTAGGTGCATGTGCTGGGTTGTAGGCTTTTATACCTCAGGCATGAATGGCTCTTAGCTGGAGCACAGGATGGGAGGACCATAGGAATCTCATATCTCACCTAGCAGGCTCACCTGGGCGTGCTCCCATGACAGAAGCAATGCTACTTAAAGAAAAATGGGGGTTAAGCTTTCCTTGGCCTTTCTTTAATCAAAGTAAGCCAGGTTTAGAAGGTGGAGACTTGCATCTCTTAGTGTGAGGGAGTACATGACCACATTTTAAAGGCAGTAGGTGTAGGGAAGGAATTTCTTGCAGGCGTCTTAGGTCATTTCGTGTTGTTATAACCGAACACCTGAGACTGGATAATTTATGAAGAAGTTCATTTGGCTCGCAGTCCTGGGGGTTGGAGTTCCAAGAGTGTGGTTTTGGCATCTGCTGGGCGTCTGCTGAGGCCTTCTGCTGTAGTGTGGCGTCGGATGTCACAGCCTGAGATAGAGCTCCTCCTCTTCTTGTAAAGCCTCTAATTCCAACAATGGGTCCATCTCCCATGATTACACTAACCCCCATCTCCAAGCCTCACCTCCAAATACTTTTAACTTAGAGATTTGAATATTAAGTTTCCAAAGGGTGGTCACAGCGGGCACATTCAAACCCCAGCCCTGCCACTTTCTTCCTCTGCTGCCTGTGGCATTGGTTGCTGTTTCTGTCACTCAATGGCAGTCATTAGCCATTTGAACTAATTGCTTATAGAGAGAGGTTCTCAGGCTCAGGGCTTCAGGGCTTTTAACCAGGATTGTCCTGTCCTCTGTTGCTTAGAGTCTGCAGCAATGCTCTCACTTGAAGGCTAAGACACAAAAGAAAGAGGAAAACCTGGTGTGCCCTGCCACACCCTGAAGACCCTTCTCAGGCCCCTCCTCTTAAAGGCCCCACTACTTCCAATAGCAGTAGGAGCTGGAACCAAGCTTTGGGATTTGAGATTTGAGAGTCACTCCAGGTCTAAACGATAGGAGTTGCCTGGACAGAACAGCCCAGAAAAGAACAGACATTTAAGCAGGCAGTTCTTCTGTTACTGCCATGGCTGGTTTCTTTGCAGCACACTAAATAAACTTATTTTCTTAAAATAAATATTACTATTTGGCAATTTAAGAGACTGGAGTTTTATAATCAAGGGGCTGTCAAATTCAGCCCCCGGTCCTCTCAGCATGAAGACAGCTGCCTTCTTGATGGACCCTTCTGTGGTTTTTCCTGTGTGCAGAAGAAAGAGCACTCTTTGGGATCTCTTTGTCATTTTATAAGGACACCTGTCCTAACAGATTAGGGCCCTCATGTATGACCTCATTTACCATAAATACTCTCTTAAAGGCTCCATGTCTTCATGGTCACATGAGGGTGAGAACATTAGCAAATGCCTAGGGAGCTGGGGGTAGGAGGGTCTAGTCCATAATACCCTTCCTCTCATCATGTGACTAGTGACAAATGTTTGCATGATGGTATAGTTTGTGTAATGGCTGGGCTCAGAAGTGGTAGTCAGCTCTACCCACTCGGCACTTGCTGAAGTCCTCTGTAGTGTTTCCCTCATTGGAGGGGATAATGGGATGTGACTCGGCAGCCATAGGGCTTAGTGCCTGCCACAGCCCCCCGGGGTGTGCCTGTCCAACATTTCCAGTTACCTAAGGCAGGCAGGCCCCCTCAATGGTAACAAAGCCAGGCTGCAGCAGGAAACTGAGGCCACGTGATGGTGGGCATGCTCTTGCCTGGTAAGTGACTAGTACAGCATCTCACAGAGGTCTGTGACTGCAGAGCCACTGATGGGACATCAGCATCCTGAGATCATGGTTGTGGTGGCGGCAGTCTGGCTGGCCACAGTGTGTAGCAATAGTACTGTGGCAGTGAGCTCAGGCAGCAGTGCAGCTGTGACCACAGCTGGAAGCTCCCTGTGGTGTCCAGTGTCCAGTAGTGCCAGGTAGAGGGATGTGAGACTAAGTGTCATCCTGTCTCACATGTGACTGGGCCTTCCTGCCATCCCACCCCTTCCAGCTGTCGCCTTGATTCTTCAAGAGGCTTAACATCCTTCTGGTCAGTTACTTCAGTGGTCAGAGAGTTTCATCATGTAGAGCCCCAGCAACTCTGGTTCTAACACCTGGGGAAACTGAGGCACAAATGAGGCCGAGGTCACAAAAATTCTTGCAACAAGGCCAGACCACGTCCTCCATTGGCAGACTTTTGGCAGACTTGGTGACCACAGTGCTGTCTTCTAGGTCACATGGAGTGGGAGAAGAAAGTTGTCTATCCCCATGGCTCCCGCATTTCCGGGGCCAGTGCGGGAGCAGGTGCAGCTGCCAGGCATGGCAGGAGTTTGGGCCAAGGCCAGCGCTTGGAATGCAACAGGATGAGGCCCCTCCCTGAAGGGAAGAGCAAGTGCCAGGCGCCTGGGCTGGAGGATGTGGTCATGGCTACAACCCCCAAATGACTCCACACCGGCTGTCCAGAGCCAGTCTCCAGGGGCCTTCAACGTGTGGGTAGTATGAATGGGGCTCTGTGGCCAGCAACTGTTCAGTGGAAGGCACTGGTGTGCCACACAGGTTATGCAGAGTAGAGGAACATACAGAGCTCCTTCCTAGACCTGGTACCCTCTCCCCAGCAAAATACCAGGAAAATATTAAAATCAGCCCTGTGATCCACCTAAGGTTTGCCTTCCAGATTCCCTAGAGGGGCTGTGACAAGGGCTCTCAGGTTGCGTATTGCTCTAGGGTCAGTGCATGTGGGTCAGTCCTGGCCATGAGTCTGACACCACTCTGACCCTCAGTTTCTCTGTAAGGGGAGACAGAAAACAGCCTGGAGAGTCTGTGCAGAATGGAGTGAAGACTGGCACGCACTGCATGAACAGAATACAGTTTGATATGTAGCCCCTTTCTACCCGGGTCAGAGCTCCTTGGGGTTGGGGATCAGGATGGGCAAATGCATAGGACTTCATTGCTTGTCTAAATTTATTTTTCTAGATGCAGTTAGTGCTAATTGTGGGTGTTCTCTGTTTCCTGGCACAGTAAGTCATGTGTCTGGGGAGTCTATGACATAAGTCTAACAAAGCACTTAAGCTCCACAGTAACCTGGGGTGGTCATAGAAAACTCAGCACAGGCCTTAAGCAACTTTACCTGAGCAACAGGCTGAGGTAGAGAAATCCAGAGGCTCAGAGGGCATTTGGATAGGCAGGCTGTTACCTGGCAGCATAGCCCCCTAGGCCCTTCATGCTGTAAGGCTGGTGCAAGCTGGCCTTCAGAAGTAGGAGAGACTAGCCAGGGAGACCTGGGGCAATGAGGTGGCATAGGGACCCTGGTCCTGGCAGCCACAGAGGTCTGCTCTTCCAGATACTCAGTGAATGGGAGAGACCGTGACCTGAAGAGTGGATATGTCCCCCTTCTCTACCTGCCTGGAGGGTGGCCACCTCTGGCAATGGGGAAGACCTAGGGACTGGGGAATGTATTGGGCCTGGGCTGTTCAAGTTGGTCTGTTGTCAGGGGTGCCTCGTGGGGATGGGGGAAGGGCAGGTGCAAAGCATGAAGCCATTGAAGCCAAACTAAAACTGGGACTGAGCAGGCACATGGCCACAAAGCCTTCTGTGGGGTTATCTTGGGACAATTTCCTTCCCTTTGGGAAACTGCTCCTGTCCCAGTTCTCCAGAGGCTGCTTCAGGTGGTCTTATGCAGTGGTCCTGAGACCTGGTAGGAACAGTGCAGGCTCGCAACCAGCAGAGTGCAGAGGCTGTCCAAGGCCACTGCCACCTACTGGCTTGCACTTTGCTAGGGTCTTAAAGACCAAGGCCGGGGGATGCCCCGCCCAGTCTCCCCCGCATCCAGGTCCCCGTGTCTCTGCGCCCCGCCCGCCGCGCCGGGCCCGCCCTCCTGGCGCAGCCCAAGGCCCTCCCGGAGCTATTTTGAAAGTGACCCTGGGCTCGGGCGCCCAGGACGCGTGGAGAGGGCGCAGCGGGCGGCGGGAACCATGACAGAAGATGACCGAGGCAGCGCTGGTGGAGGGCCAGGTCAAGCTGCGGGACGGCAAGAAGGTTGGGGCGCCGCGGGGGCGCGGGACGGGGACGCGCTCGGGTGGGGGCGGGGGCGCGGGCGCGGGGCGGGCGCACGCGGGCGGCTTCTCACGCTGTCCTGTCTCCGCAGTGGAAGAGTAGGTGGCTGGTGCTTCGCAAGCCATCGCCGGTGGCAGGTGAGCGGCGGGGCCGCGGGCGGGGTGGCGGTGGCGGGGCGGCGGGTCTCGGCGAGCCATCGGGACCCTGCCGGCCCTGCGACGCGTGGCTGAGGTGCCAGCTCGCCCGAAATAGCCGCGGGGGAGCCGCTGAAACCCAGCCCCACCGCGGTAACCGGAGAGTCGCAGCCGTTCAGGCGCCCGGACCCTGGGACCTGGCCACCCGCAACACAGACCTAACCTGTCCCCAAGTGTGGTATTGTAGGGGTCCCAGCTCCTGTGTGTGCCAACCCCTTTCCCGGACCAGCAGAAGCCCAGAGGGTTTGCAGCCTTCCCGTGGAGGACCAGGCACAACGTGCCACGGTGACATAGGAGTCCTGGTGAAAATGTTTGTAACAGGAATTCCCAAGCCGCATCCCAGGCTGTGCCACCCCTCCCCAATCCTACACTCTCAGGTAGGGAAAAGGTGGGCTGCCAGCTAGGAAGAGTCCTATTTCTGTGTCCCAGGACTTTTACTTTGTTTGGGGGAGACACACTTCTGAGAAAAGAAAGTGGTACCGGGGTCTGCTCCCCTCAGTATGAGGAGATCCAACTAGGAGCCAGGGCAGCTCTGCAGCTCCAGCCTGGGACTGCAGCTGTTTCAGGAGACAGGTGCCTTGGAGCGGGCCCAGGCACCCAGGGGTCTGTAGGGGAAACTGGGTGGGGGCGTGTGTGTGGCTGCCTCACACATGTGCAGGCAGCCAGAGTGACTTCCAGGATGCTGGTGCCTGTCAGCTCCCAGGAGGGGTGGCACAGTTCATTAGCTGCTTTTGTGGGCAGTCTCCTTTTGCCTGGGTCTCAGCTTGATCCCCAAGGGCCCTGGTTCCACGGTGGTGTCTTCACTCAGTCCTTCACGCCCAGACCCTCTGTGGCTCAAAGCCTGGAGTTCCTTGTCTTTGGCATTCCAGGATATCCGGGAGAGGACAACTGGAGACTGGGGTGGGGAAGGGACCCTGGACACTGCCAGGCTTGGGGACAGATGGAGCAATAGAGAAGTGAAGTCCACAGTGAATTTAAGTGGCTTTGATCAGCTGTGGTCCATGAACACCAGTCTGACTGGGGAGGGGTCAAAGGGAAGACTGTGGGGTTAGGTCTGTCCCAGAGAGCATCCTGAAGTGTGCTCACCGGCTCTGTTGGGATCTGAGAGCTTCCTGTATTCTAGGTAGTGAGCAGACCAGAGGTCCCCAGGAGTGGGACTGACAAAGGAACCTGGATTACAAGCTGTCCACAGATGGGGCTCTGAAGTTGAGCTGGAATGTGTTAGGGGTAGGAGGTGACTGAGTCAGAGTAGAGGGTGTGGCCCTGCCTCTCTGGGCCTGTCCATCCCGAGCCTGCTTGCTGTCCCAAGACCTCTTCCTGAGCTACACAGCTCATAGCCTGCACCCCTACTGTGACTTTCTCCTCCCACCTGCCCCGTCTTATCTCACTGGAGACTGGCTCTTCCCTACCCCACCCTCTCCCTCCCTCTAGACGGAGGCTGACACCTGTGTCCTTGAGGACCTGTGGTCTGGACTTTGTTGATCTGGTATGAAAGGGAGAGGACAGCTCTGTTTTCTTGTCCTAAGAAACCAGTGGTTCCTTGTGACTTCCTTTGTGGAGGCCCATGGGAGGTAGTTGAGAGAGACCAGGACCACAGAGTTTTGTCAGCGTGCCCTCTCTCGTGTGTGTACCGCCAATGCTGGCAGCTGTCCTATAGGAAGGATTTAACTGGCAGAAAAGGGGAGAATTTTTGATCAGAGTTGTGTTCCTCAGTGCTAGATAGGTAGGCAAAATGAGCTGGTGGAAGGAAGTGGTTAAATAAAAAAGTAAAGCATTGCCCCCAGCACAGCGGCGGGGCCATAGTGCCCCGAAGGGCCCACTGATGGGAAGTTCCTCCCACCAGGCCTGCCTCGGTGTGGGATCTCAGAGTGGGATGACCTTCAGGAGAGGGGTGCTCTGCTTCTGTCCTGGCCAGTGGCTCACTGAGACCAGAACGTTGGGTCTCAGCCTGTCTTCTTCATGGTGTGGTTTCTTGGAGGAGAGCTCCGGACAGCCCGTGGAGGGCCTCGGCAGCGGGTATAGACAGCTGGACAGTATTCTCATGGGTGCTAATCTGCTGCTTCCACGTGGGCTGTTTCAGGGGCTTCATCTAGCTTGGGAAATCCACTAGGAGGGACCCACGTTCTGCACCTGGCAGAGAAGCCGCGGTCCGCGCGTAGGGGTGAGGGAGGTTTTATACCCTGGCTCTCTCCAGGGCCTTGGCCTTTATTCCTGAAGGCTAGGGATCCCTAGTTCAGTACCATCCTTAGGTAGCCATGGTGACTGTCCCAGAGAGGTACAATGACCCTACCTGCAGGAGAATACCCCGCCTAGCAGAGATCTCAAGCCCACACATGAGGACAGAAGCCTTGAAGCTGGAGTCCCACACCAGCCAGGGCTCGGGAAACCCTAACCTCAAGGTTGGTAGCTCTGATAATGGCAGGTGCATTTCAGCAAGACTGAGACCCCATGGTTTGGTGACCCAATACTTCCCAAGTTGCCACCTCTGGCTCTGTGTTATCTAGACCTCCGCCTCCTTCCCAGTGGGAGGGTGTGACACCTCAGCCCAAGGCTGAGGCCAGGGCAGGATGGCAGCTAGACCTCTCTTCATGGGAACATCGCAGGGAGCAGGAATACCTAGGTCAGGGCTTGCTTCAGCAAATGTGCTGCGTGACCCGGGCAGCCGCATCTTCCCCGAGTTCTTTGTACTTAGCTGGATGCTCTAGGTTGGTCCTTGCCTGGCTATCCCCGCATCTGCCAGGGAGAGGACAGAGGTGGGCCTTGTCCTGCCTGGGCCTCAGCTCAGAGCCCCAGCCACGCGTTCTTGGGCACACCCATGTCTATGTGTCTCCCTCACTTGTATGTAAACATGGTGTCTTTCCTAAGGTAAACTTTGAGCCTCCATCTTGTCCCTGTGGTCCCCAGGCTCAGGGTGATCTCAGGCTGCTGCTTGCTTTTATCCGTACCACTTCTGAGGGTAGTTACTGCCTCAAGGTCACTGTGACCTCCAGGGCTAGACCCGCCCACAGCTGCTATGGTTTTCTTCTTCCTCCTCCCAACTCCGCCCTCCCCGTCCCCCTCCAGGCCCTGATCTCTCTGTCTTCCCTGTCGTGTGTCCCTCCACCTAGAGGCTTCAGCTCTGCCTGTCCCTCCTGCCCTCTGTGTGGCCCTGGGCCCTGGCTAAAAGGCCTTAGTGAGCTCATGACAACCCCATGGTTATTTTTACATCTTTAGATGCCTTCCAGCTGCCTGCCCACAAGGCCATTCAATATCCAATGGACTTCACAGCCCCACCCGTCTAGGAAAGACCCCAGTCTCAGCTGCATCCCTGGAAGTCCTCCCCAGGCATCCTCTCCCTGCCCCAGCCCAGAAGCTGCCCTTTGCCTTCCCTGGCCCCTGTCAACCTACAGACATTCTAGTGGCTCCTGACTGGAGGACTGGGGCAAGTTCACATAGTGGCTCGGGGACTGTTCCTTCCCGTGCTCCCCGTCCTGCCCAGGCCCACGGTATCCCTTAATGGGACAAGACAGGAGTGTCTGAAGCCATGTCCCTGGGAATCTGTTCTCTATCCAGTAGCCAAAGCTGGGTCAGCCTTCCTTACTCAGTACTCTTAGAGCGAACTTCTGGGCACCAAGTCTTCCTGGCTCATGTACCTGTGACTTGGTTCTCATGTTCTCCTGGTCCTTCAGGTATCCATAGAGACCTCTGGGCTTTTTTTCTGACTGTTTCCTGTGGGGCTGCTAAGCTTTGTCCCAGAGGGTTTGTTTATTTGCTCATCACAGAGAAGTCACACCCCTACCCCCATACACTCAGTCCCCTCCCCGGCCCCCCACACCCCATACCATCAGGTTGCCTTTGTTCTTGTTCTCCACATAATACTATGCCAAAAGTTAGCCCTTGACTTGTATGTTGGCTTGTATGTCCCCGTGTCCCCACCCACTGGTCCAGGTTCCTAGGAGACGGGACAGGCTGACAGAATTGGAGTAGCAGGATAAGGGTGGGACATCTGGAGCAGTCGATGTGTCAAGGGAGCCCTGGTCATCTATCCATCCAGTTGCCACTGTGCCCCAGACCCCCAGAGTCACATGGCAGAGGCTGAAGACCCCAGCAGTGGCTATGGCGTCTGTAGCCAGTTAAGGAGCCCTTCTGGCAACGTTAAATGCTACCCTGTCCTATTTTTGTTGAAAATGAAGACACTGTTCTGAAGCCTGTGTTAGCTTCCTGTAGCTGCTCCTTGGAAACCTGAGCACCACAAACTGCCTTCCAGCAGCAGACCTTGTCCCTCTGCAGGTCTAGGGCAGAGGTGTGAGAGTAGCCACGGCAAGCCCACATGTTCACTGCCTCTTCTTGCTCATAGTGTCTCTAAATATCCTTGACCTGTGGCCCTGTCGTTCCCCCCTCCCCCACCTGTGTCCAAGGGACCTTTCTCATACCCAGTCTTGTGATCTTATGCCTCATCTGAGAATGTGTCAGTGCGTCCAGGATAACTGAGGGGCTTGTCTTCCAGTCCACAGTGTAAGCCTTTCCCTAGATGTCACCTTTACAGGTCCCCAAGGCTGAAAGTGGCCACCATTCATCTCCTGTAGATGCAAGAAGGGGTCACTGACTCTTACTGTCCTGAGGCACTGTTTTGTGTCCCCAGATATCAGATAGATTGAGCGGTAGCCTCAGACCTTATCAGGGATAAGGTCTCCGGGTCAAATATGGGCCCTTCCTGTGGCTCTTTAAACCAGTCAATCAGGCTCAGCACCAGAAGTGAGCAAATTCTACCTCAGGGTAGACATGGACCAAACTGAGTCCACTGTCTACTTCTGAGGTGTCGCCAGGAGCCTGCACTGCACTGTGGGCTTCTGAGTGGAATGGCTGTGATAGATGCTGCCGTCCATGCAGTGCTAAGGTGTTTACTGCTTGGTGTTCTAAGGAAAAGTTTATTGATACCATTCTTGATCCTGTCATTGGGAATGTTAACTTTCAGCATGAAGGGGTGACAGTCTGCTGTCGCTGAAGCAGCAGGCTGTGCCTGGATGAGTATCAGACTCTGCTATGCTAGCACAGGTTGAGGTTGGGCCACCAAGAGCTTAAGGAACGAGACAAGCAGATAGATGCTGGTCTTGATAGTCGTGCTGAGGGATGCTGGACTCGCAGAGGTGGAATGGGATGTGAGGAGGATGGTCGGGGACCTGAGGGTGGCCCGTGGGTTAGCATGGGAGGAGGCTGGGCAATTCTCCAGGTGATGCTGAGGGTTGAAGGACAGGCAGGTTTGTGGAGCAGACCGGGGTGGCTGGTGTGTCTGTCGGGAGGAGAGCCGTGTCAGCCTCAACACGCAGCAGCAGAAGCAGGATGTCGGCTCAGATGCTACAACTGTTGTGGTGGGTTCTCAGGGGAGGAAGGGCCTGGGACTGTTGAGTCCTGCCTGCCAGGGAGGGACCTGAGAGGTGAGGAGCAGGGCTATGTGGCCCCAGTGGGCCCAGTCATTGGTACTTGCAATGTAGCCGAGGCTGGTCCAGCTCTGGCCCTCCTGCCTTCACCTCCCCTGGGGTTTGTACGTGGTCTACATCTGGGCTTACTGGTGAATGCGCTGCCTGGCTGCTTGCCCACCCAGTTGGGCCCCAGAGGAAGAGAGTTTGTGACACCCCCCCCCAAAAGCTCTGGGCATGGCACCTCCATGATCATGGCTCTCAGGCTCTGGTTAAGGAAGGAAGGAAAATCACAGAGGTTTTGGGAGTCACGGTTGGGATTTGGGTCCTTGTGTAGTTTTGCTGAGGCTGTTTGCAGGAATGTCTGCCTTTGCTCTGAGTTCCTTGTAGTGTTTTCTCCAGTCTCCCCTAGGTGAAGACCAATGTATCCATTCATGTAGTGCTACAGGCTATTTGGGGTTACCTTGCATGACAAGTGTTTAGGTGTTTGCACTGGGTGCATGAGCCTACACCCTCCCCCACAGGTAGGCCCTAAGGCTGATGGTGACTGTGGAGGACAGAGAGGTGTGCGATGGCTTGTGCTAAGCTACCCTGCTTCCCCAGGAAGATTGCCTCATGGGGAGTGGCACCCCTGGCACAGTGCTGACAACTCCAAGGCAGATGAAAAATGTACTTGGGGTAGAATTCCAAGATACCTTTTCTCTGGAGGGCCTGGGAGACTCAGTCCTCTTCTCTCCGCTGCAGTCAGATTAGATGCCATCACCACACTACACAAACTGGGCAAAAGGGGCCAGAGCACAGGGCTCAGAGCCGGCCCAGGGGCCTGATGGGATGCATACCTGGTTAGCTCCACCTACCCAGGGCTTGCTCTCGTCCTGTGGGGTGGGTAAGTCCTTTGTTCAGCGTCAGCCTTAAACTCCAGTCTCTGTCCAGCCGTGCTAAGGCCATCTAGGATTGGTGAGGGAATGGGCAGTGAACAGGACAGGCAGCACCCTGATGACCTCTTGCCCCTCCGGACAGACTGCCTGCTGATGCTGGTCTACAAGGATAGGTGTGAACGCTCCAAGGGCCTTCGGGAGCGCAGCAGCCTCACCCTGGAGGACATCTGTGGACTGGAGCCTGCCCTGCCCTATGAGGGCCTGGCGCACACTCTGGCCATCATCTGCCTGTCTCAGGCCGTCATGCTGGGCTTCGACAGCCACGAGGCCATGTGTGCCTGGGATACTCGGATCCGCTACGCACTGGGCGAGGGTGAGTGCCCTGGGTGTGGGGCTCGAGGTGAGGCCCCAGGGTCTCACCCCCAGAGGTGAATGAGACCCCGGGAATCATGTAGAAAAGATGCAAATGGGTGGATGTCTCTGAGTAAAATAGCCAGGCAGACCCTTATGGGTGCTCGGGCCGGGGGCTAGGAATGAACTCAGGGCCATGCCCTGTGGAAGACCTTAAAGTGACCCCATTAAAACTGGAACTCTGCCGGCGGTGATGGTGCACGCCTTTAATCCCAGCACTTGGGAGGCAGAGGCAGGAGGATTTCTGAGTTCGAGGCCAGCCTGGTCTACAAAGTGAGTTCCAGGACAGCCAGAGCTACACAGAGAAACCCTGTCTCGAAAAACCAAAAAAAAAAAAAAACCTGGAACCCTTAGCTAACCAAGCTGGCCCCAAGCCATTTAAGGAAGGACGCTCCCTAACCCCACCTTTCATGCGGCACCTGTTCTGTACCATCTCAGAGCCTGAGAGAGCCACGGGAGCCATGGGGGACCTGCAGGGGCTCAGGCAGAAGGAGAGAAGCAACTCTAGAAAATTGGCCACTGGCTCACTGTGGCATGTGTGCGTCTGCACTCACCCCCCCTCTTTCTCTCTCTCTCTCTCTCTCTCTCTCTCTCTCTCTCACACACACACACACACACACACACACACACGATGATGATGATATAATGATGTGACGATGAGATTGTGGTGATGGTGATGATGATGATGATGATGATGGTGGTGATAACTGAACAGATAAAATACATCACCCACACATGCTGAGATTTAGGCAGCTGAGGTGGTAGCTTTGCTTTCATCCATCCAAGAACAATGGAGCCTGGTAGACCTTTAGCCTAGAGTTGTGGTGTGGACAGTGCAGTGAAGGTGCAGGGCAGGCGATGTTTGCTAGAAGCTCCCATCTTTCTGGAGAGTTTTCTGGTGGTGGTTTACAGCTTGGTTGCACACCCCCCCCATTCAGGCAGGACAGGGGTCATCCCACTAAGGTGGTGGGCTTCCCAGGTCTCTCTATAGATGTCAAGAGAGAACTGATGTGGCTTGACAGACTCCTGTAGACCCAAGGGTGGAAGAGGACAAGGTGACGTCATTGCTAGGGTCCCTCTGGCTCTGGGGTCTGGATATGAAGTGGGCAGGGGACAGGAAGACATGGCTGTTGGCTCACGGGAGGGACTTATGAAATGGGGTGCTCTAGGAGAGGTGCAAGAAGGTTCCAAACACTTGACTGTGCTCCTTAAGGGCTTTCCAGGAAAAGGGCTGAACTGACCCACAGGCCCATGGTAGCATCTGTCTGCCCCCGAGCCAGGTTAGTCTCAGGCAGCCTGCCAATCATCGCCTCCTAGCCTAGACACAGGATGAAACATACTCCACTCCTGAACTTTGCTTTCCCATCTCTGAAATGGGAGCACATTGGCTGCCTTGATGGGAAGGGTCCACGAGGAGTGTCCTCAGTGCTGGGCACTGGCAGTCCCCTCAGAGAACTTGCTTGTTTCTGATTAGGGAAGATTCCATAATATGGGTGGGGTGTAAGTGGGGCCCACTGGTGTCTTGGCACTTCACGGCATGTGTCATTCATTCTTGTGAGTGGCCAAGGGAGCGTGGCTACCTGCCTGACCATCTCCTCCCACCACAGCCACCCCCTGGTAATGCCCTTTTCTCACTGTCTGGTCCTCAGTGCATCGGTTCCATGTGACGGTAGCTCCTGGCACCAAACTGGAGAGTGGTCCAGCCACCCTCCACCTCTGCAATGACATCCTGGTCCTGGCCAGAGACATCCCTCCAACCGTCACGGGGCAGTGGAAGCTGTCTGATCTCCGGCGTTATGGGGCTGTGCCGAATGGATTCATCTTCGAAGGCGGGACCAGGTGTGGGTACTGTAAGTACACTGTGTGTGGGGGACACTGGGGACACTTGAGCTGATTGGCCTGCGCATGCTGGCTTGGGGACCTGGTGGGAGGCGGTAGGCTGTTTCTCCAAGCAACAGGGCTGCAGTTGCTTAAGCCAGGAGTGGTTCTCAGCACCGAACCTGAACGCTGGCTGTTTCTGGAGATGGGAAGGAGCTTGAGGGATCCTGGGAAACTCCAGAGAGCAGCTTCATGTCACTGTGTGGCTTGAGTATGAGGTCAGTGTTGGAGTTCCTTCTGTTAAAAATTGAATGAAAAAAATCACAAAAAAAGAGAAAAGTACCTGAGTGGGTTCCTGGGGATGCCATAGTCAGAGAAGTACACTCATTGGTCCAAAAGTCCTCTAGCCCAATGGTTCCCAACCTTCCTAATGCTGCGACCCTTTAGTACAGTTTCTTGTGTTGTGGTGACCCTCAACCATAAAATTAATTTTGTTGCTTTTTCATAACTGTAATTTTGCTACTGTTATGAATCATAATGTAAATATCTGACAGGCAGGAGGTTGGATGTGTGACCCCTGTGAAAGGGTCATTCAACCCCCAATGGGGTCAGGTTGAGAACCACAGCTACCTTCACTGCTGGGCTGCCCAGAGCTTCCTGGACATCAACAGTGAGGTGGCCACATATGGGAAGCCCTGGGAGCTGTAAAAGCCCTACCCCGAGTCCCTAGGGTCACGCCATTGCAGGTCTCCACTCAGAGTGATCAGGTGAGGTGACTGCAGAGGAGGCCATGCGACAGCCATGATGGGTTGGAGTCTTGTAGCCAGGATGGGAGCTCTGTGGTTGGGTGGTGTTTGGAGGACAGTGAGGCCTTTCATAACAGGATGCGTTGTACCAGTGACCCCCCCATGCTGTTCTCTAAGGAGCTGCATACATGGTTGTGGGGTTCAGACCTGCAGTCACTGAAGGGACAGAGCCCCTTTCCTCTCTTGAGAGGCCAGCTCTTCTAAGGTGCCCATCCTCCTGGCAATCTGGCATAGGTCTGAGGTGACTATAGATAGTTGCTATATCAAGGCCAGGGAGCCCTTGTTGTCTAGAGGCCCAGACCTAATAGAATTCCTAGATCAGGCAGCACAGACTCTTACAACCTGCCCACCCATCTTCCCCTTGTCAGAGATGTACCTTTGACCTATGCTGGGGTGCAAGATATAAGAGGTTAGGCTTAGCTCCTGCATAGCATAGCCAGGTTCAGTGTGGCCTGATTGGATGTGTATCTACAGGACTCCTGGAGTGATGTCTCCTTCTCCCTAACATAGATATGTGTTGTGCTGGTCACTGACTACCTGGACCTCATGTTCTGCAAAGGGCTGAGTGGGAGAGGGTACCTTGCCTTAGTCTCTGCTGGATACTGGGAACATACAATGGGGCTCTGAGTAAGAGGTAGCCCTATAGGGACCTTTTGAAAAGACAAGGTATGATCTACAGAGATGCTTAGTTAGGGGATACATGGGGAGATGAGTCAAGGCAACATGTCTCCCCAGACAGAGGCAGCGTGGCATCATGGCACTGTGGCAAGTACAGCCACTTCCCATGCTACTCAGCCTTTCTTCCTTGTCAGGTCTCAAGAGTAGAGGATTCCAGGATGGCCTGTGGCTGTGGTAGTGGGATGGCCAATTGGTCCCCTCTGTCATTTGATGGAAACCTCAGGCCAGTCAGTCGTACAGTGGCTTCCCTTTCCTGGGAGCCTCTCGACTTGGGAGTTCCTGGAATCATTCTGATGGAGCAGAACAGAATTCTTGCTTCAAGGTCTGTGGGATTCCCAGATGCAGGTTAGAGTTGGTGCTGGCCAACCTGCTCTCCAGACCAGGCTGGCATCCCCTGAGGGGCTGGGCCAGAAGACCCATTTCCCTGGAGGTCTGTTCACTTGTCTGGGTGCCAGTGTATTAGGAGCTGGTGCACATTTCTCTTCTGTGGCCTCTGAGTTCATAGCTCAGTCTCTTGGTGCCAGTGGGGCTCTGTTCTGCTTGTCACCATCCTGGGCATTGTGAGCTAACTCTGCTGAGATAGTGAGCCCCTGACCTGGGCTGCTGTGTTTTCCCAGCTTCTGAGCAAGGTCCTGAATTAGCTCGTCAACTGCAGGAGGCTGCCTGGAACCACTGTGCCTGGAGTCGGCCAGTCTGGGTCCGCTTCATAGCCCTGGCACTGGCTCTGTTGGCAATTCTTTCTCTCCAGCTCAAATCCTACTTGGCCCAAATTCTACAGTGGCCTAAAAGTCACTAGCTGCTGGAAAAGGCTGTGTGGTGACCATCGTTAGGTGCTGCATCAGGGGCAGAGAGCCCCTGTTTTCTAGAAACTCAGACCTTGAGTAGTAGAATTCCTAGGACAGGCAACTGAGACTCCTGCAGCCTGTCCGCCCTTATCCCCTTATCAGGAGTGTACCCCCAACCAATGCTGGAATGTGAAGGCAGTGCAAAATATAAGAGGTTGAGGCTTAGCCCCTGTATAGCATAGCCAGGCTCAGCATGGCTCTGATTGGATGTGTATCCACAGGGTTCTGGGAGTGATGCCTCCCTCTCTCTGGGAAGGCCAGTATGAAGAGACTGACTAGGCAAGCCCACCTCTGTCCACGACAGTACCCCGAGGCTCTGTCCTCTAATAGGGACACACTTGGCCCTACTCCAGGTGGTCATCAAAACTGCTGCAGCCAAGCTGCGACTCCCTGACAACAACACAGGGCACAAGGTGTGACTGGAGCCCATGCATCTGCCCTACATGTGGGCAGACATTGGAAAGGAGCTACAATCCACCGTGCCTCAGGGGGCAGCAGCAGGCGTCTTGAGTCACCACAACCGGAATGGGGTTGTTAAGGAAACAGAAATCAGCTCCTTCACAGTTTGGGGCCAACAGTCCCCAGTGAGAGAGTTAGTATGGCCTTCCTCTAGGGTCCCTGGGATTATTTCTGATTTCCTCATCACCTGCACTCCTGGAGTCCCAGCTGGTGTCTCCTCTGTCTCTGACGAGGACTGTCACTGGCTGCAGGGCCACCTCATTCTCACAATCTAACCCAGACCATCGGTGAAGAGGCTTCCACATGTACACATGGACAGGTCTTTTGGGAACCTACGTTTAACCATGATGGTTATAAAATTTGAGTCATGGTGCATATGGCTTGGCCTTGTTTAGCTGGACAGATGACTGATGGGCAGTATCAGAAGACCTTGGAAGATCTCAAGAATATAGAATTAACATCTTCCTTCCCCAAGGACAGACCCTGGCCTGGCCCTGCGTCCTCCAGAACCTTGGGGACAGGGCCTGCTCCCCAGACAGTACAGAGATGACCCTGTCCCAGAGTTGCTTTTCAGCTGTTGAAATTTGTTGGTTTAGTTGGGAGGTCCGGGGCCTGGTGGGGAAGAGAAGTGCCAGGGACACTTGCAGACAGGCAACCCAGGAGGTGGTAGACCAGGAAAGGAAGGCCTAGAAGAACCTAGAGCCTACCAGGTTCTGGTTCTTCTCCAGACAAGGACAGGAGGCTATGCTGTGCAGTGGCTGTAGCAGGGTAGCCAGTGGTTTCCAGAAGCGCCATCTGAATGGAGGTTGACTGTGTGAGAGGCAGGACCAGAGCAGGACGAGGACTCCTGGCTCTTTGGAGCCAGCTCAGTGCTTTTCTCAAGCCTTGTCCGTGGACTGCAGGGATAGTGACTCAGGCATCCCAGACAGGAGGCATGCGGTACAAAGTCCTTTGACTCAATAGTCGTGGAGTGACATTCAAGAGATGTGGCCATTTGGGGGGACTTCTCTGGGGCCTCCAGTGAAGATCCTGCAGTCAGCAGCTGGTACCGAGTCAGGCCCCTGACTGTCACGATTCCCGAGGCCTGTGGTCCCATCTCTGCTGGCTTTTAGGGTTCTGTCGGCCTGGATTGGAGTGAACCCTTCCCTCTTTTGTAGTCATATAGTGACATCTGCATACAGAGTGAGTCCAGGCCCCATCAGTGTGGAACCTGTTGTCACACAAGGCCCAGGCTGGCCACAGGAGGATTCCTGAGAGCTGCCCTACTGGACACAGAGAGGGCTCATCTAAGAGCTCAGGTGCCGTAGCTCTTGGGGCTTTCACCCTAGCTCTATTTTGAAGAAGAGGAGATGGAGGCATGGGCTGCCATGGCTGCCTGTGGCCAGGTGGGCACAGTGACAGAAATGACCCAGCTCACGTATTGCTGTTTGTCTATGCAGCTGTTCCTGAGGCGGGTGGGGCTGGCTGCTTACCCCAGGCCTCCATCCGGCACGTGCCAGCCCTTCTTCCTCTTGAGGAACAAAAGGCTTTCTTGGGCAGAGTGGGCGCTGAGCTGGGAGCCAGGGAGCAGAGCCAGCTGCTCCCTGCTTCAGACATCGCCGGCCGTCAACGGCCACCGTCTGTGGCCTCTGGGGCTGATTTGCTGCAAGCTGTTTGTTCGGGACAGAAGAGAGAGGAGAGGCACAGTGTCCTCTGACCTCTGAGACAGGCCATCTGACCTCCTGGGGTACATGGTGTCTTTGTCTTCATGCCTCAGCTCAGGCTGCTACATAAGAGACATCAGGTTCCTAGACTGAAACCTCAGTGTTTGAGGATGTCGGTGATACTGTGTGACTGACGGCAGTTCTTCAGAATGCTCGTGATGGAGCCCAAGGCCTTGGCTTCCTCATCTGTACAGGACAGCAAGGGTCACCTCTCAACAGGCCACTCCCTCCTAAGGTGGCCTGTGCGCCTGCAGTGTGCCTGAGGTTGGGCTTGGGGTCCCCCTTCCTGGGGTCTGGAAGGGACCCCCATGCATAGCCTGAGCCTGACTCCTCGCTCTCTTCCCGAGGACCAGGACCTTAGCTTGGTCTTCAAGAAACAAATGAGTCAGGGCCTGAGGAGGCCCATACTGGTGTAGGCTGCGTGGATAAACAGGAACCCTGAGGCCCAAAGCAGGGGCTGGAGAGGAGAAACAGATAGAGGAATGAACGAGCGGCCTCATCTGGGTCAATAAAGGTGCTCTCGAGGGTGCCCGTGACAAGCTGACAGCAACTCTGTCTAACGTCTCCATACTCCACTCAGGAAGTGCTGGTCCTTGCTGGGCCAAGCCTGACATTTGGAGCTCTCTCTCTCTCTCTCTCTCTCTCTCTCTCTCTCTCTCTCTCTCTCTCTCTCTCTCTCTCTGTGTGTGTGTGTGTGTGTGTGTGTGTGTGTATCTAGAGGTCATTGTCATGGTGATTTCAAGGACACGCTGTGCTAGAGCAAAAGCTGGTAGATCCTAGGAGCTAATACAAGGATCCATCTTTGGGTCCTTGTATTAACTGGTGTAATGTCATAAACACCCTGATCAGAGTTCTGAGGTAACTCATCTCTGTCCCTTGAGGCACAGATTGGATCACTTGAACAGCGAAAGTCAGGATGATGGCGGGTCCTGTGGTTGGTGTGGAGTTCATAGACGTTCTTCTTCTAGAAGCATAGTTGGGCTTTTCTGCATGGTGGGCAGTCCCAAGAGGGCACAAGGGGGTGGCACCAGGCACCCTCAGTGACCTCATCCCAGAACTGGAAGAGCAGTGTACCCTCGGCCACTTTATCCGGAGGCTCAGGCTGGCCAAAGGACGCTGAGGACAGGGGACCTACCCTCATGGGTGGGCAGTCTCGTGGACAACGGACCTGGGCTTCACCCTTTCTTAAAACATATAAGCTATCAAGCAGCAAAGAGAAGGTCCTTGTATCTTTTTATTTTTACCTAAGGGACCTGACATCAGGTCCCGGGAAGTCAATGGAGTCACTGTCACATGGTGTTTGGTCTGGGGTCTAGAGCAGCAGACAGCTAAAGGGATGTAAGGCAGAGTAGGAATCACAAGGGCTGTGGCCTCATGGTGGACATCGGGCTTCCTGGGATGGAGGTAAAGGTCAGAGTTTGGAAGTAACAAAAGGCGATACCGCAGTGATTCTCAATCTGTGGGTCGAGACCCTTTTGGGGGAGCTACCTAAGACCTTTGGAAACACAGATATTTACATTACAATTAATAACAGTAGCAAAACTACAGCTATGAAGTAGTAACAAAATAATTTTATGGTTGGGGGTCACCCCAACATGAGGATCTGTTAAAGGGACTCAGCATTAGGAAGGTTGAGAACCACTGATATTGTTTTAAAGGTTGTTACCAAGTGCTAAGGAATATGGATGGGCATCTTCCATGTGGAGGCATGCCAGGTGGGGCAGGGATGCTTAGGGGGTCCTCAGTGATTCTGAGAGCCATAGGAGGACAGAGGGGACAAGGTATGAGATAGAAATGTATCCTTTGGGGGGGGGGGCTTATCCCTGGATCTAAGGTTGATGGGTCCTGGAAGAGGTATGTCCTTCAGGGCTGTAGATGGGGTGGCTAATAGGGATGCCATATGGGCATTTGGGGCCCAGGTTGGTAGCAGCTAGGTTCCTGGGCCTTGTCTGCCTGTCTGTATCTCCCGGGGGGGAGCCTGATACTCCGTGGATATGGCTGTGGTGGAATGCAGGGCCGGCTCCACTCCCTTCGGTAATGTGGTTTTTTATAGTCGGGGGACTGATTGTCCTGCGGCTTCTGCCAGCTGCCTGTAAGCTCAGGATTAGAGGATTGGCCTTCCATGAGAGCTGGGGCCAGACTGACTGAGCCCTGCCGTGGGTGGGGTGGTAGATGGGGATAGGAGCAAGCACGGGATGCTTCGTGTGAACTAGCCAGCAGATGATGGCCGGCATACTACACTTAGCCATGGCCCAGCACAGATCTTGGCTTAACCCACCCACCAGATCCACCAGGGCCTTTCTGAGCCAGTGAGCTCTGGAGGTGGCCTCCTGGGTGGGCATCAGGGTAGCTGTCCACTTCTGCTCTGTGTCTCGCCTTTTCTCCTGGTCCCTGGTGTAGAACCAGTTCTGTAGTGCTGGGCAAGTGTCCCAGCGGCCTCTACTCTAGTCCTGAGTCTGTCTCTTGCTTGCTGTGGGTTCCATTTGCTTATCTCTAATTGTTTAAGAATTGTGTAAGACATCACGAGGCTTTGGTAGCCACAGATGCTGTCACTGGGGTGGCCACGCAGGAGCACAGCAGCCTGTGTGTCTTGGGACTGAGTCCCTGGCATCCACACCTCATGTTCAGCAAAGGTGGAGTGTGACCTGGACTTCTCAGTGAGGGGACTTCTCAGCTCTTACCCAGCCATACAGAGCTGTCCCTGCTTTCTGTTCCTGAGAATCCTCCTGCACGGACCCCGCCTGCCTTTCTTTGGGCAATGGCAGAAGCCCGGAGCAGAGAGAGATTCTTGTGTGGTGACACACCGAGTGTCCAGCCCCGTGGCCTTGGCTCAGCAGGTGGGTGCAGCCAGCCTGGCTGGGCTCTCATTCACTCAGCCAGGGACGGACTTCATTCACCCTTGGTGGAGGCACGGCCCGGTGCCTGATGGCAGATGGCCTGGGGGTGCCCTCCGTGCTGACTCATTGCTCTGGGTTTCTCCGGGCACAGACGCTCTGAGCACCTATGTGGTCCCTCTGCCCAAGTGATCCTGGGCTGATTGCATGCCATTCCTTCCTCCTTCTGAGTGGACAGGTGGAGCAGAGTCATCCCTGGGACCTATGTGCTACCTCAGGAGTTCATCTTTACCCTTTGACCTCCAGAAAGGGGAGAGGTCACTCAGTGTGCTCTCAGACACACTCTCAGACACAGTATGCAGAATGACAGCCGATCATTTGTGGGGTGGGCACCCCACACTGTGCCACAATGGGACAAACATCCACAGGTGACTTGACACAGCCCTGAGTAAGGGTCAGAGTCAGTGATGACCATACTGAGGTGACAGGCTGAGGAGCAGGGGACACCGGGAGAACTCCCAGAAGTGCTTCCCTTATCATTAGCACGGGCTGGGAGAGGAACCCCAGGAAGCCTGGAGGGAACCTGGAAGTCAGAGGGTGCCTGGCTTGAGTGCCTCCCCACAGGAGGTGCACACAGTGGGTTGGTCAACATCCTTTCAGGAGAATAGTCTTAGCAAGTCAGGACAGGTGCCCTCATGAGGTGTGGGACCACTGTGCTTGGGCCAGGCAGCGCTGTCTGGGAAGGACGCCCAGCTGGCGTTTTGGCACAAGTTTTTCTGCCAATCTCTAGGCATCGCTAGAGAGACAGCACCCAACTTGACACCCTGGGCACAAATGTTTGCAAGTGGAGAAGGTTGCTGCTTTGGCCCAGTCCTAGGTAGGCTAGGATGATATGAACCTGGTGCCTAAGGCTGGTTCCATGTGGAAGCATTGATGGGTTTGCTAAGCAGCAGAGAGATACAAGGACTCCGGGACTCCGGGGTTCTGGGGCTCTGGGGCTCTAGGACTCTGGGGTTCTGGGACTCTGGGATTCCGGGGCTCCGGGGTTCTGGGGCTCTGGGGCTCTGGGGTTCTGGGGCTCCGGGTCTCCGGGGTCCTGGGTCTCTGGGTCTCTGAGCGTGTGGCTTCATGATTATATTAAGTCACTTGGATTTGGGCTGGGCATTTCGCAGGTTTCATGCACCCATCCCAGATCCCCAGTCCTACTCTGGGTGTCTCTCCAACCCCTGCTGGAGCTGGCTGACACCCCCCCCCCCGCTGTCTCTCTGTCCTTCCTCTGCAGGGGCTGGAGTCTTCTTCTTGTCCTCAGCTGAGGGAGAGCAGATCAGCTTCCTGTTTGACTGCATTGTCCGAGGCATCTCCCCGACCAAAGGCCCCTTTGGGCTTCGGCCAGTTCTCCCAGGTGTGTGTGGGAATGTGTCAGGGAAGGTACGCTTGCTGGTCCAGAGACAGGTTACCTGCTCCATCAGCTTAGTGAGGAGGTGTGCCCTTTCCTATTCAGAACTAAGAATCCTAGAGTCCACTGGCCTGGGACCTTAGCACTCTAGTCAGCGGGGCTCCTAATGGGGTCAGCTGGCAGGTCTCATGCCTGGCTCTCCTCCGTGGACATGGACCATTGGGACACTGGAGCCCGCGACCTTCTAGTTGAGCCAAGTGAGCCACAGCTGCAGGGGCTGGGTAGTAAGAGGCCCAGGACCCTGGAGATGGAGCGGAGATAGCCTGGTCCTAGGTCCCTGGCATGTGTGGGCAGCTGATCTCTCTCTGCAACCAGGGGTCAGGTCCAGGGAGTCTGAGCCTGGCATTTGGTCTAGGAGCTACTCTGTTATGTGGGAGGTTATCTGGTATCTGTGGGGTTTCAAGGTGTATTTGGTGTGGGCACCCCTGAACATGCCTCTTGTCCTACCCTAATCCCAGTGGCCAAGGGCGTCTTAGCCAGGCATTCAGCTAGAGAGAAAGGGCTCATGGCCCTGACACCAAGGGACCCAGAGCAGAAAGGTCTTTCTGGACTCTGACAGGCCTTGAGTTGGGGGACTCATGTGGACGATTCTCAATAAGGACAGTGTCCAGGTGTGGCCACACACTGATGGCCAAAGCTCCCATCTGCTGTATCCTTACATGGTCATCCTGCCAGGGCAAGGGACACAGTTTCAAATGCGGAGACAGGTCCATGGCCACCAGGCCCTCCATATCTGCCCAGCCCTAGAGCAACCAGTGAGATAGCTGCTAGAGAGCCCAAGGCCTTCCCTGCGGTCAGAGCTCCCCTGTTGCCCAGGAGTCTAGGCAATATGACATTGCCCCTACTGGTAGCTTTTTACATTGCAGCTGCAGATGTGCAATGTGAAGAAGCTATGCTAGGGGGCCACCAGGAGGTCAGGGTGTCGGGCACCATGCTTTTCTCCCAAAGGCACACATTTTTAGAGGTTCCTTGGAGCATATTCACTCTACAACTCACCCTGGTGTGTGTGCCACTGTCGAGGCGCCTAGGAGCAGGACCTGGATTACTGGGGTACCCACTCTCCGGCTTGTTTTATAAATGGTTCTGGGTGAAGGGAGTATTGGACGCAACACTGGGCAGAGCCACATAGATGACTCATCTTGGAAATGAGTTGTACCCCAATACAGGTAGGGGGTGGGCTGTGCCCAGATGGGGCCATTGGTGACTGTTGGTGCATTCCAGACCCGCTCCACGGCTGCCCCTGTCAGATCGCCTGGGACTGCTCAAAAAATGGCTCTGCCAGGGCCTGGGTCTGCAGGGGTTGTACCTATATGTCCTGCCTCAGGATACAGGGGCCTCGGGTCACCCAGGCATGCTAACTGTATGGATTATGGTCAGCATCCAGCTAGGGCAATTGTGGAGACCTACAGGGTT
This sequence comes from Tokudaia tokunoshimensis, assembly GCA_036184795.1. Lineage (NCBI taxonomy): Eukaryota > Metazoa > Chordata > Mammalia > Rodentia > Muridae > Tokudaia > Tokudaia tokunoshimensis. The sequence goes on along the minus strand of BTHU01000014.1, from coordinate 71,235,907 downwards.
GGCCCCATGCAGGGAGGGGTTGTGAGAGGACGGGGGCTCTGGGGATGCTGTGACATTAAAGTCTCACAGCTGTGAGAGTCTCCTAGGATGCAGACTTTGGAGCAGCACCCCACTCTCTAGGTTTGCTGGTGTGCAATTGTGCGGACTCTCTGTGATCCAATCCACCAAGGCCTCAGTCTTCCACATGAGGACCCAGAGCCTAGAGAGGGCAGATGGGAAGGGAAGGATCAAGGATTCTGGAAGCTCCTGCTCTGAGGACAGCATTCTGTTTTAGTGGCCCTTTCTAACTGGAGGAAGGGGGAGGGATTACTGCAGGAGGACTGCCATTCAGAGTTCAGGAAGCCCATGGCAGCAGGTGCCAATCATGGAAGCCTCCCTCTGGGCTCTCTGGGGCCACCTGTGCTCTTAGGTGTTTCTGGAGGAAGGAGGGAGGCTACTGTGAGCTAGAAGGGAGTGGCAGGGGCTTCTCTACAAGGTAGGTTTTCTACATGGCAGTGGCTGTGCAGAGAGTATATACAGGGCCAGCAGGGCAGGTCCCCACTGCACACAGCCTGGTTGCCTCACAAACAGATGTTGGCATTGTCAAGGGATAGGCAGTGTGGATGTGGGCAAGGAGGACCTTGCATGAGCACCCCAGCAGAGACACAGGGTGCATGGGGAGGACAGGGGACAATCTCCTTGCTGTCACTTATGGGGGTATGGAATGCCATATGGATGGCAGATGATAAGGGGCCAGGGAACTTCAGGCAGCGACAGCAATGTGGAAGTATTTCATTCAGACCAAAGTGGAGTTCTTGAGGAGTGGTGTGATGAGCCAGGACCAAGCAAACCTCTCCTGGATCAGGGAAGCTGTGGGACTGAGAAGGTACCATTACCAGTGAGGAGAGGCTTGCACTGCTGAGGGTGGAGAAGAGCGATCTGGTTGTCTGAGTAGGGGTTGTCACAGGGACAGGGACCCAGGCTGTACAGATAGGGAACCCATGGCTGGGTAGTTCAAGGGCATGTCCACCGGAACAAGAACATGGACTGGGAAGACACAGAGACCTGGGCTTGTCATCTCGGGGGCCAGAGTGGCTGGCTTAGGTATCCTGTTTTTGTTGCCTAGCCGCTGGGTGAAGGCATGGGACAGGGCTGGGCCTGCTGGGAGCTAGCTCAGGATGCCTTAGCCTGAAGGTTCTGTACTCACCAGATGTGGTGAGAGGTGGAATGCAGGGGTGATGCAGAGGTGGAATGCAGGGGTGAGGCAGGGGTGGCGTGCAGGGTGGTGTGCAGGAGTGGAATGCAGAGGTGGAATGCAAGGCTGGTGTGCAGGGTGACGTGCAGGGGTGACATGAAGAGTGTGGTGCAGGGGTGATTGTTGCTTCACCGATCCTTTTTCTCTGCACAGACCCGAGTTCTGGGGGACCCTCAGCCTCAGAAGAGCGCGTTGCCCAGGAAGCACTGGAAGCCCTGCAGCTAGAGAAGAGACTCAGCCTGCTTTCACACTCTGGCCGGCCAGGCAGTGGAGGTAGAGTCAGTGGTTGGTCTTGTCTGGGCTGCAGGGACCTCTCTCTAAGTACTGTCCTCGCCGTTCCACTCTGGACTGAGCAGCAATCTGTCTGCATGGACTGTTGGGGTCCCCTTGGGTCCACACTCATGACCCTTCTGACCTGGGCAGTTAGCTGTCATCCATCTCGGTCATGGCTTTTCCCTCCTGTTCACTCATTCTTCATTCATCCATCCATTCATCCATCATCCATCCATCCATGCATGCATGCATCCATCATCCATCTATCTTCCATCCACCATCCATCCATTCATCCATCCATCCACTCATCATCCATTCATTCATCATCCATCCATCCATAATCCATGCATCCATCATGCATCCATCATCCATCTATTATCCATCTATCCATCCACCATCCATCCACTCATCCACTCATCATCCATCCATCTATCCATGCACACATCCATAATCCATGTATCCACGCATCCATCATCATACATGCATCCATCTACTCATCCATTCACTCATCCATGCATGCATCCATCCATTCATCTATCCATCCATGCATCCATCCATTCACCCATCCATCCATCCATCCATCCATCCATCCATCCATCCATCCATCCATCCATCATTCCTCCTACTCATTCATTCATTTTGTCACCCATCCACATAGCCACTTATTGCCTCTGTCCCTACTCATTCTCTCTCCTATTCATTCATTTATTCTCCCTTCATTCATTCATACGCTAGCCATTTGGCCAAAGCAAGCCCCAAGCCTTCTGCAATTTAGTTTTACTATTTTTCTGACATACTGCTCAGGGGTCAACAGAGCTGGCTTCCCAGGAGCAGAGGCCCTTCTACAGCTACTGTCAGTGGGAACACGGATGGAAGCCCAGCCAGGAGCAGCTGTGGCTGAGGGATGGAGGCTGGCTTGGCAGATGGGCTATAGCAGGTCTTCCTAGGCCAGAGAAGTACTGTCTGATGACTGTCCCCATTCTCAGGGGTGCACAGGAGGACCGTGGCCCTCTCCCCTCCCAACCTGTCCCTCTAGAAGTAGAGGTTCTCAAGTCTGCAATAAGCTTTCTTATTTCCTTAGAAGGTTCGTGTCTGGTGTCTTGCTCAGGAAGGCCTGCAAGCTGGGCCAGGCAAGCAGAGAGGAAAAACAATGGTGGCATGTGTTTTTTCCATGCACACAGGCTGAGGCAAGGCAGTCCCGGCAGGATGGGAGGGTGGTGGACAGGATCTGATCCCAGGCATGTTCTTGTCCTCAAAGGCCCATAGTCCCCATGACTAGAGGAGGCAGTGATGGGCTCCGAGGAAAGGGCAGGCCAGATGGGGCAGGCTGGTGTGAGAGCACACTGGAATGATGAAGGAGGGTGGGTGCTCCAGGCCTTGGCTGGGCTAGAAGGTGGCCAGGACAGGAGTCACAATAGTTGGGTTAGGAGAGGGGGGCGGGGAACTCAGGAGCTGAGTTGCAGATCCACAGTATGAAGGACTGTAAGCAGATATCTGCCTCAGGGAGGGGCTGTAGAGAAGAGAGGGTGGAGTCCAGATGGAGAGACTAAAACTAGGACCAAGGAAATGACTGTCAGGGGGATAGAGGCTCTAAAATGGCTGGCATTGAAAGTGGCAGGGGCTGGATGAGGAAGGGGCTGTCCTGTGGACTCTGGCCTGCAGCTCCAGCTTCCAAGTGTAGGGGTTAGGGAGAAGCGGACTGCCATAGCATGCTCTCTAGAGACCACTCCTCACCTGCCAGGACCCCACAGCAGCCTCAGTTTCTGCTTTGTCTCAGGGGATGACCGAAGTCTATCCAGTTCCTCTTCTGAGGCCAGCCACTCAGACATCAGCGCCAGCAGCCGGCTCACTGCGTGGCCAGAGCAGTCCTCGTCCTCAGCCGGCACATCACAAGAAGGACCAGGGCTGGTGGCTGCCCAAGGCCCAGGAGAAGCCGTGCTGGGAGCCTCAAGGCCACCCCTCAAGCCACTGCGGCCTCGGCAGTTACAGGAGGTTGGCCGCCAGAGCTCCTCTGACAGTGGCATCGCCACGGGCAGCCACTCCTCCTACTCGGGCAGCTTCTCATCCTACGCTGGCAGCAACCTGGACGTGTGGCGGGCTGGTGAGGAATTCGGTTCTCTGCTCAGCCTGCCCCCTGGAGCCAGCGCCCCTGAGCCCAGACTGTGTGCCTGCCCACCTGGGGCAGCCGAGTACCAGGTGCCCACTTCATCGCGACACCACTATGACACACCTCGAAGCCTGCGCCAGGCCCCCGGAGACCCAAGCCCGGCTTCTCAGGGCAGCTCTGACCACAGCTCAGCCACAGACTTGGGTGGTCAGGCACCCACGGGGTGTCCCTCCAGTTGGCTGGGAGCTCGAAGACGGGGACAGGCGACGGAAGGGCCAGGCGGTGAAGCTGTGTTGCCCGGTCCAGCCCCCGGCGAGTCCTGGGAAGCAGGCAGCCCCCATGCAGGGCCACCTCCAGCTTTCTTTTTGTCATGCTCAATCTGTGGCGGACTCAAGGTAAAGCCCCCTCCCTGAGATAGCAGGCTGGCCGCTATACGGGGAGGAGGGTCCCTAGCCTCTTTGCAGAGGAGGTGCTCTGTGCTGTTTTGAGAAGTCACCAGACCTGTAGCAAGGGCCTCAGGGGTAGGGTGACAACAGGCTGTCCTCCCCTAGGGGGGTGGTGCTATGGCCGCCAGTGCTGGAGGCAGGTCAGGCTGAGGTCAGGAGAGCCCCCCCCCCCCAATCCAGCTTTTCCAGGATCTTCTCACCCCCTGGATCAAAGGCTGTCATGCCCATGGGCTCCTGCTATCTATTGCACTGCTGGGGGCAGAAGATCTCCATAACTGGGGTCAGTTCTCAGTGACAAGGTTCACTGTCGTCTTCCCGGATAACCGACCCTCTGTCACTGGTCATTTCCACAGTATACAGACATACTTCCTATCCAAAGTCAAATCTACCACGGCTCCTCTAGACTCCCTAGCCTGTGAGCCCGCAGCTCTGTGTGTGCAACCCACAGATCGGGCACAGTCTATATGTGATCTGCTTTGCACGTCACCCTGCGGCACCCACAGGTGGGATCAGTATCCCATCCCACGGGGAGGAAACTGACGCTCGGGAGGCTCCATGACTTGCGGGGTCTGTGACATGGACCCCCCCCCCACCACCACCACCACACACACACACATTGCAGATCAATCTGCTCCTGGACCCCTGGAGGGCTCTGAGAAGAGGGCTGCCTGACGGGAGTGTGCGTCACCCCAGAGGCTGAGTTTGCCCAGGGTCCTGAGATCAGTTTGCTGGAGAGTCTCCTGCAGAACCTTCCAGTACTGCTCCCCTGTGCGCCTCCTTGCTGGGACCAGGAAGCTGGTGGCCAGGACCAGGTGGAAGAAATAAGGAGGGCTCTAGCCCTGCTCACAGGTCACCCTGGCTCTGTGCTCGGGTCTACCACCCCAGGCTGTGAGCTCCCTTGCACAGAGCAGAGGTGTTCCGCTTCCCTGTGTCAGGGCATTGGTGTGGCTGTGCCCACCCTTTATGCATCCTTCCATTGGCACCTACAGTTCTGATCTGGCAGGCCAACTCACTTGTGAATGCCTCCATCTGTACTTGCATTGCGGCCAACCATGTTGCTCTATTGCGTTTTTAAGATCTGTTTGTAATACATTCTCAGACTGGAAATAAAGTTATCTTTTCTTACTGCCTTGCCTTGTTCCATTTGGCCCACCTCCCCACCAGGCCTGACACTGAGGAAACTCCAGGGGCCTGGCCTTCAGCCTGAGGTCTGGGTATTGTGGATGTGGAAGAGAGGACCAGTGGCTTTGGATAGCCCCAGGGCTGGAGACAGGATGTGGAGGGGGTGGGGCACATATAGCCATAGAGTGTTTTATTTTCCCTTGAAGGGCTTGCCCTGAGCTCAGACTCACCCAGCCCCTAACCCATTTCATTTTCCCTGTGTTGAGAGTGTTCCAGGGAGCAGCCTCTTCCTGCCTGCCTGTTTCCACTCTTGCTGGCAGCCCTGCTGGAAGTTGGGATCCTGGCTCTCCCAAGCTTCTGTGTAGGGAAGAGCAGGGTTTGGGTCTTGGCCACATTCACTACCCACTGACTGGGTGGCCCTGCAAGTCACCTCTGGGAGCCTCAGTTTCCTCCTCGGTTGATGGGTAATCGGCTCACCTCACAGGCTGGCCTGAGGGTCTGGTGGGATCCCTATATAAGCATCCAGCTGACATGTGTTCACTAGAGGGAGCCAAGCAGTCTTCCTGCAAAAGGCCTGAGATTGCAGATCCTGGGACCAGGGAGCCAGAGGGTTGGGCAGCCAGAGGGGCAGGCACTGCTCAGGCCCCAAGTCCTTTGTTCTCCATACTTAGCTGTCTGTACTTCCAAAGGTCCTTCCTGCAGCAGGAAGAGGGGTGCCCGGGTGGGCAGTTCTGGTAAGGTCGAATCCATGCTGTTGTAGCTTGATGTCCACCCAAGCTGGCCTGGACCCTGAACCTGGGTGGATGGGGATTGGCCTAGGGACAAGAAGTCCTTGCTTCAAGAAGAAAGGAAGCACTATGACATACTTAGAGAAGGTGGAAAGTCCCCAGGGGAAGGCCATTCCAGACTCTTCTCCTGTCCAGTCCACCTCTTGAGACATAAATAAGTCCCAGGAGTTTGCAGAGACATAAGTGGTTAGGGGTCCCTGTGGAACCCAGGGTCACCAGCCATGACCCCTCTTCATGAGATGGGGCAGAGTTTTTCCTAAGGTCGGGTGCCTGGAGATGGGTAAACACTGGTCTCAGATCTCCTCTTCACACACAGCCCCCTGGAGGGTCTAATCTGATCATGTATTTTTCTTGTCCTATTGTGATCCACCCATGCCTAGGGTCTAGAGTTGACCCTGTAGCCATGGCTCTCCCTGAGTAGATGTCCTGTGTGGGAACTGTTGAGGATTTGGCCTTTTGCTTACTGACAAAGTACACCCTCGGAGGCCTGTATGTGGTTGGCTCCAGGGTGTCCAACTCTCATCCTGGGAACTCCTACATTTCCTTGAATACCCAAGGCTGCACCAGACTGCTATAAATGGTGATGTAGTTAGATCTGCGTACTCTGTCCAGGGGCATCCCTGCATATATCCTGAGCATGTGGCCATCACTCTCAAGGCTGGCCTGAACAGTGCTGGGTATAAAGTTCTTCCTTCTTTCCCCTCATCATGAGGTCCCACTACCAAGTTGCTCCTTTAGAGTCACTGGGATCGGGTGACTCTGTGGTTACCTGCTCTGACGGCTCTTTCATAGCAGGTGCTTGGGATGTTTGGAACCCTGGGCTGTCAGCCTCTACTTTCTCCCAGCTGGAGTGGGGAGGTCTGTGCACGAAGGAGTGGATGTGTCCAGCTGTGGTCCTCCTCTATCCTCCCGAGCACCTACTCAACTGTTTCCTCTCATGTTCTGTCTACTCCCCAGTCAGACTCTGCCTGAAACAGAGGCTTGGAACTCACTCCGGGGTTGGGGGGGCGGCGCTGTTTGTCTCAACTGTGGGCTCCCAGGAGGGCTCTGTAAAGCACGGGGCAGCAGGCCAGGGACAGAGAGTGAACACTGTGGTCACTGTGAGCCATGTGGTCATGTCGTTCTGTGGCCATGTGCTACTCAGGTGAGGGGCAGTGGGGTCTAGCTGAACCACAAGCTAGAAGGGAGTAGTCTGGGAACCCTTGTTTGAAAACTTCCTCAGAACCCCCCTGGCGTCAGCTGTCTCCTGGACTGTCAGGGCGGTGGGGTCTAAGAACAAAGGGGTCTGGAGTATGATGCCGTGTTCTTCCAGGTTATGGGTGATCTATATCCCCAGACCCTTGTCATTTTTGGAGTTAGCATTCCATTTCTTGGGGCTCAGGGGGTGGGGCAAAGGGTGAGCGGGACATACACACTGACCCCTGTTGTCTTTGGTCTAGGTCATGGCTACTTCATCCTCTGGACTCACTGTGACTCATCCAGGTAGGCACCTGGCTTTGGACCCCAGTACTCAGTGCAGGGATGAAGAGTTTAGAGTTAAGGATGGGGAAGGGTATGAGCAGTGGGGTAACAATGGCATTTGGGGAGCTTGGAAGAGGGAGCCGGGGGAGGTGGTGAGCTGAGGACAGATGAATGGCTCTGGAGCTGACTGGGTAGACAGGAGTGGACAGTGGACAGCCAGAACATGTTCTGTAGCTCAGAAGTGATTTGAAGGATTAGGTCCAAGCCCTAAGTATGTATTAGATAGCAAGATACATGGGACAAGGAAACTGGGTCAGGGGTTCCAGCTTTTCAGGACGGGTTTGTGGAAGAGGTGGGAATGTCAGAGGACTCAACCAGGATGGGAGAGTCCTTGGAAGAAGCCTGGCTGTCAGCAGAGGAAAGCTGGAGGGCATGGCCCTGACAGGGCCAACCCTGGAGGGTTGGGAGAGGCTATAGGTCCTGGGTGGCTGCCCCTAGGCCAGGCAGCTGGAGGCCAGAGATACCCTTCCCCTTGTCTCCTCATCGGTGGGGGTCACAGATCCCTGGGTCTCTTTTTCAGAGCTGAGTGGTGGTGCCTTTGGAAGGCCAAGCCCTGTAGGTAAGATAGAGCCTGATCAGACCCAAGAAGGCAATGTGGTAGGAAGCAGTGGGTGGGGCCACAGGCAGGCAGGGCCCACACACTGGCCAACAGGAGAGTCCCAATCCCATCTGTGGCTGGGGTTTTATGTCTCAGTTGCTCAGCCTGAATTCTGGGTCCATGTGGTGTCTTTGGTCCAGGGTCCTTCCCGACATCACGGAGTAGCACAGTTGGCTCTCACTGTTCAGACATCAACCTCTGCTCACCACCTCACTAAGGCTGCCAGTATTTCACTGATATGGTGGATATCCTACCCCAGGATCAAAGGGGCAGAGATGGAGGGGGCACCACTTGAGGACAGGGCCCTCTCCCTCTGAGGGCAAGGGTAGGGTCACATGGGAGGTAGGACCTTGTCTCTGATGAGTTTGCTCTGGACCAGACTAGGACCAGAGATGTGCCAGGTTATAGCAGGTGATCAGCCTGCAGCTGCAGAAAGAGAGCGGTCAGGTAATAATATTCCGTTGTCGGTTGTGTTCTACTCAAGTATGTGAGTCTTAAGACGATGCTGGCCAAAGCTCAAACTGAATTAAAGTACCAGGAAGGACATGGAACATAGGAGACCCACACTTTGCTGAGTAGCTGGTTGTGCCTTCTTGGGAAGATAGTGAGTTAGCTAGAGAGGAGGCACCTCATGGAGTCTAAACTGCACCCCTCTGGCCCGTGACTTTGGATGTTGGTTGGTTCTGAACCTTCCATCTATCTCCCTGAGTTTAGGCTTAAGGTTTCTCCTGCTTCTCCTTGTTCCTCTTCAACTCAGCTGTCCAGACAATCTTGGAAAAGAGTGGATCTAATAGAAAGTGCAGCCGGGCAGTGGTGGCGCACGCCTTTAATCCCAGCACTTGGGAGGCAGAGGCAGGTGGATTTCTGAGTTTGAGGTCAGCCTGGTCTACAGAGTGAGTTCCAGAACAGCCAGGGCCACACAGAGAAACCCTGTCTTGGAAAAAACAAAAAACCAAAACCAACCAACCAACCAAACAAACAAACAAACAACAAAAACAACAACAACATCAACAAAAAACAGAGCTAAAATACAGAGCTAATCCAAAGTGCCCAGACTTGGGAAGCAGGTTCAAGCCCACTGGAACATGGAGCCTAGCCCCAGCTCTCCCTCTTCTGCCTTCAAAGGCTCCATGCTGAGGCCTGGCCTCTCCGGTCCTGGGAAGGCCTGCTGGGGACACTTCCTTGCTGCCTGGACAGGCAGTGCGGGCTAGTACTAGCTCTCCCTCCACCCTGCTGGCCGAGCCTCCCTGGGGAGGTTTTCTTCTGTTGTGATGGATTCTCCGTGCTACAGATGCATCAGATTCTCAGAAATCCTTCTCCTCAGATCAGAGATTTCCTGGGGATTGAAAATGCTGAGCCTGCCTTTGCTTACCAAAGGCTAAGACAGGACGTTCTGTGAGCAAGCAAAGCCAGCTCCCTGGTTTGAGGCCAGTAAATGGACGTCCCACGTGGCCCCATGCAGTAGATGAACCTCACCATAGCTTGGACAGTGCAGGACTTTAAGATCTCTAAGGATGTGCACTGTGTAGTAGGGGGTGTCTGCCTGGGAGTCCCCAAGGCTGGGGACTTGGGACAGAACTGCTCACTTGCTTCAGTGAATAGTCAGAGCGTGTACCCCCACAACCCTGGGGGCTCATCTGGCTGTACTGGCTGGATATGTGGCTTGGGAACTTGGGGCCTCTCTGCCTTGGTCTCTCTGTGAAGTGCAAACTGTTGCCACCTACCACCATAGCCAAGCTTGCAGCAGGGATGGGGAGGAAGGTGGGGAGTCCTGACTGAAATCTTCAGGCAGAGCTGCATCAGGGTGGTCATGGCAGGGTGGTCAGGATCCCTGGGGTAGACAGGCAGAGCCAGCCCCCCCCTCTGAATATGGGGTACAGAAACAAGCTCTCAATGTCCCCAATCTGAGCCCCAGCCCTGAGTTGGATTCTGTACTCTTGGCATGTGCTATGGGGCAGGGACTTCAGTCTCTCAGTGTCTTGGCTGCTAGTACTTGGAAGAGAGGACGAAGGAGGTACTGCTCTTGCTTAGAACTCTGAAATGGTGCTTTGTGTCCCATGCTATGTGGTTGTCCCCCACCCCACAGGGACACAATTACAAGAGTGCCACCAGAGAAAGGTCTTGACTTTGCCAACTGTGTGCAGGATCCCTGGGCCTGCAGGGAAGGGGCTGGGGCCCATCCAAACAGTTCACTTAGCAGCGAGTCTACCATGAGCCCCACTTGCTGGGCATGGACGGTCCCTTTTGCCCCTTAGACTATGCACACACTGCCCATCAACTGCTAGCATATGGGACAGGGGTAGGGGTGGATTCTTAAAAGAGAATTCAAACTGCTGAGGTATCCTGGAGGGAGCGGGTGTCCATTTTGCTGTGGAAACAGATGGAGATGTTGGCTAGGCCCCACCTACAGAGGGGTCCTGGTGGGAATTATCTATTGGGAGTTACTCCAGCCACAGCCTGCAGCTGGACAGAGGAGAGAGTCAGGCAGAGTCGGCAGGGATATGCTGACCCTGGAGAGGCAGGAGAGGAGACATTGCACTCAAGAAGGTGCCTGGGAGGGTGTAAGATGAAGCTTGAAGGGACAGAGAACAGACCTTGTGGGGTCTATAGGGGCGAGCGCCTGGACCAGGTAGGGGGCAGTGTTTGAGTCCTAGGATCCCACCACGGGCCCCAGTGGGTATGGGAGAACTGGGGAGGGTCTCCAAGGTGAGGTGGAAGGTGGTAGGAGGGAGGGCACTGGCTCGTGAGGGGTGGGGAAGCTCTTTTGAGTGGGCTTTGGGGGTACCTTATTCCTCTCAGTTATATCTCAGAGATCTTCTCTCCACAGGATCTCCAGGGCTCATGGCTGCTGACAGCCCCGGGCCTGAGCGGCCACACAGCGAGACACCCACATATGTGAATATCCCCATCAGCCCCACCACCAGACTGCAGCTGCACTACATGGACCTGGAGCTTCCAGGGGCCAGTGGGGGTGTGCGAGGTGGGTTACAACCGTTGGCCTCACAGAGTAGTTGATCTTAGCTTTGGGCCTGAGCCCCAGGTGCATCAGCCCTGGCTAGAGAGCCCTTCCTCAGAGCCTGTCAGTGTCCTTCCCAAACAGCCAAGACCTTCAGTTCCCACCCCCGCCCCCTAGTGCTGCTGCCCAAGTTCTGACAGGATTGCTGGGGCGGGAATGGAGGGGTTAGAGTGCCCACCAGCTTTATCACCTGAGGCACCTGCAGAGAAGAGGGACCTGCATGCTGGAGCAGGGGCAGCTGAGCTGGAAGATGTTACTGCTGGGTCCACTCACTGTGGGCTGCTTTCAGGGGCCAGCACCTCCCGCTATGCCCAGATTGACATCGCAGCTACAGAGACAGCACATCGCGTTGGGGTCCGGCATGCGCAGACGCGGGAGGAACGATTGCCTGAGTTGGAGCAGCGGAAGAAGGGGCCCTGAGGCTGGGGGCTGGCTGGGCACGTGGCCAGCTGGTCTGTCCGAAATGGCCAGGCAGGCTGTTCCCTTTTGTGGATGACGGCCTTTGGGGCTAGAGGCCTTGGCCTGTCTGCGTACTCTGGTGGTCAGTAGCTGAGGCTGAGTCTTGACCTCCTCCTGCGGTGGAGGCTGAGGTTGGTCTTCGTGCGTTGGAATGAGTGGTCGTAGGTTCTGGGCCCACACCATATCAGTTCATTCCAATGTGTGAAAGCTGTATAGCAGCCTCCTCTTTGCCAGCAGGGCCTCTTGCCTCTTGCCAGGTGGCCAAGACTTGACCTGAACAAGTTCTCCTAGGCCGTGCGGCCACCAAGAGACCCATCTCCAGGTGTTGGTAGCCTCTGTGTCTGCCACCACAGCACTGCTAGGCCGCCCACTGGAAATGGAAAGTCTGCAAGCTGTGCTACCCATCCGGATGAGGTGACCACGGTGACAGCCCGTACTAGAACACTCTGCACTGGGCCTGTACTCAGAGGGACCTGTGACTGGCTCTGCTGCTGGGACACTGCGGCCTCCCTCTCTTCCTACAGCGTCTCTCTTGAGCGAGGCCCTTGGGTTAAGGCCAAGGTGGGGACTTGTCATCTTGTTGGGACCTACTCCAACAGTCGGGTAAATGGTTTTAAATCCCCACTGTTATCTTTTTAACAATTTATATTATTTTCCAAGGCTGTGAGGTCTTTCACCTGGGATTTGTGCCCTGGATGGGATGGGAACAACATCTTGCTGCTGAGCCATGGGGTTTCGGGACGTGTCGTGGTACCAGGTGGGCATTTACAGCTGCCCCTATTGTTTGATATTTCCAGGACTGAGCTTCTGGGGTGGCAGCTCTCCTGCCCTGCCTTAGCACTATGGGGAGAAGCTTCGGCAGGCACTCCTCCCAGAAACCAATCACATCCTTTTCTCTTCTGCTTTTCTGCCTCCAAGGAGTTCCCTAGAATCCAGTTGTCTGTGGTTACCTGCTGCGGGGGTGAGAAGCATCCTGTGCCTTCAAGGGCCCCCTGGTGTTGGCAGGTAGCTCACACCACCCACAGGTGCCTGCTGACATATATGCCTCATATACTTTGGGGAGTTAAAAGTTTAGGAACTGAGTGTGTGTGTGTGTGTATGTGTGTGTGTGTGTGTGGTCCATCAGTTGATACCAGCTCACGGGAAGCTGAGCTAGAATGACTGACTTGGTGTGCTTTGGAACAATCAGGATTCTTTCAGAACAAACAGGAGAACTAGAGTTCAGATCCCCAGTGCTCACGAAAATGCAGGCTGGTGCGGTGGCCCTTCTGTCATCCCAGCACTTGGGAAACTTCCTAAGGCGGAAGCTGACTCAAAAGATATGGCAGAATTGGTGAACTCCAGGTTCGGATAGAGACAGACCCAAATTGAGTACAATTAAGAAAAACATCCAGTATCAACTTTGGGCCTCCACATAAGTGCACACACATGTGATTATGCAGCCTCCCCATATTTGTCCACACATATAAACACACACACACACACACACACACACACACACACACACGCCAACATTTTTATTTCATATAAATGACATTCTAAGTAGGCATTGCCTATCTCTCAATATGCTGAGAAGCCATGCCTCCACCTTGCCCACCTGCGACCAATCACCGTGAGAAGCTGCACTGCCTTGGAGACCCAGTGTATCTGGTAACGCACTGTGCATGTGGACCTTGCTGGGCCATTGGACATACTGATGGGTGTGGAGGCTCAAATGGCTTGTCCGGCTACAAGATGCTGCCCCCTGGTGGGTAGAGGCTGAGCAGGTGCACATCTTTGTGGGGTTTTTTTGTTTTTTGTCAGATTTTTAGTCCTTATTCGTTGTCAAAGCCAAGCGTCTGGAGGACCGGGTAGATGTGCCTGCTGCCTTCAGGGTGTGTGCTGGTGGTGTTCCTATTTTCATTTCCTTCATGATCAGAGGAACAGCAGATTCTCAGGCACTCCAACAGCTCCATGGCTCAGAATGGCCCCTCTGCATGTCCTGCTTGTAATTTTAGCTTTCTTGCATTGGGCTGTTTATTAAGATAGCATAGACAGACACTTGCTAACGTTTGTTATCAGATTGGGGGGGTGGTATCAAGATAGGATCTCATGTAGCTCCGGCCAGCCTCAGATTCACCATATAGCCAAGGATGACCTGAACTTCTGATCTTCCTGCATCTCTCTTCCAAGCACCAGGACTGCAGGCTTGCACCAGGACACTCAGCTTATGCAGCTAGGGACCAAATCAGGGCTTCATGTGTGCTAAACAAACATACCACCTGCTCAGCCTCACACCCAGCACCTAGATCTAGGAGACCCGTTACTAAAGATAGCAACCCTGCCCAACCTCCAATTCCAACTGTCTGAAAATTTCTTGTTATTATGTCACTATATGAGCACGTCCATCTTATGGTCACCTGTCAGTCCAGGCTCAGCCCATTCATTCTTCACGTGGGCCACTAAGATGGTCTGTGTCACCTGTGTGCCCACGCCCTGTGCTTGCTGCATGCAGCTCTGGTCACATGACCTGGAACCCCAGGGCAGCAATACTTAGCATGTCTACGCTTTCCTCCTTGCTAAGCAGTTATCCTTGGAATGCAATTTCCTGTGACCATCATGCATACATGTTCCACACTGCTCTAGTTGTGTGGTCTCATCTCAGAATAGCCCAAGTCAGGCTTCCCCAAGCTTCTGAACTATCCCAGTGATAGTTGGGCTGGGTCCCATGTTTTCTTTCTTGACTGGAAGCCTTCATCTTCAGGAGCTTCGGGAACTGGAGAAAAACGGTGCCTACCTGATGCTTTGGCACCCCTCGCTAGAGATTAATTGTCTTGCATTCAGCCGTGTTAGCTCGGCACAGTGCCCCGGCACACAAGCACACCATACGCTATGCCCCTAACGTTTCTGCTTAGTCGGGTTACTTACAGCTAGGACAGCTAGGAGTGAACTTGCTATGATAGTCTTGTCTTGGGACAGGTTGTACGGTAGAGTGATGTGGCTTCACCGCTGCACACTCCACTGCATGTGTGCAAGCACACATACATATGCATACATATTCCTATACGGATGGGGACTCTGCACTCAGCTATCTCAGGGGAGTGATATTTAGCAGCATCTCACTGGAAGAATCTGCACTTCCCCACCACCCGTACAAGTCAGCTGCCCCTTCTCATGCTGGCTGGCCATGTGGATGTCCTCACTGGTAGAGTGTATGTGATCCTCTCGCACTTTAAAAAGAACTAGCTGGACAATTCTCTATGCAGTTTAGGTCAGCCATTTCTGATGTATTACAGATATTTCCTTTTTGGACGTAAGGTCTCCTGTGCCCAGGATAATTTGAACTTCTGATCCTCCTGCCTCCACTTCCCCAGTGCTGAGATTACAGGTGTGTGTACTACACCTAGTTCATGAGGCGCTGGGGACTGACCACAGGGCTCTGCGCATGCTAACTTTGCCAACTGAACCCTAGCCCTTCATTTTCTGCTGACTTCTTAGTGGAACCTTTACTGAGCAGATCTCCAATTCTGATGAAGTCCAACAAACTGTTCATTTAGCTCATTTAAGAGCTTGGCCTAATTTCAGGAAAATCATTTTCCTGGGCTGTCTTGTATGTTTTTTTTTTTATTGTTATTGTTGGAGACATTTTTTCCTGGAACTCCCTCTATAGACCTGGCTGGCCTTGAACTTAGACTGCCTTTGCCTCCCGATGCTGGGATCAAAGACGTTTGCTCCCCCTCCTCATCATCTAGTTTTTTTTTTCTTGGATTTTCGAGACAGGGTTTCTCTGTGTAGCCTTGGCTGTCCTGGAACTCACTTTGTAGACCAGGCTAGCCTCGAACTCAGAAATCCTCCTGTCTCTGCCTCCCAAGTGCTGGGATTAAAGGCGTGCACCACCACCGCCTGGCTTCATCATCTAGTTCTTATCAGCAAGGTTTGCACACAGCCTATGACCCATTTTGCATTGTCTGAAGCAAGGGGACCTTAATTTTCCCCAGTGAGCCAAGTGGCTCCAGCTCCTTTTACTATGAAGACACACTTTTCTCAACCCGGTCACCTCTCTTGAATCTACGCGTGCTACTCAGGCCCCTGCCTGAATTTCCCACAGGTCATCCGGCATCTATGCTATCTACCCACCTACCTGCTGGCTCCTTTCTGCTGTCACTCTTTAACTGGGATCATGGGGCCTAACCTTTGGGTTGGAAAGATAGGACATTTTCCCAGAAAGAATGCTTTAAAAGACGTTTTATTCACTGTGTGAACTCTTGTGCACCAGCATGCAGTCAGAGGACAACTTGCACGAACCTGTTCTCCACCATGTGGTGACTGATGACCTGCCAGCCAAGGGACGTTTGCTAGGTGGCCAAGCATTGCTAGCCACAACCTCATCTAGGTTTGTAGCTTGAGGTTCCTTTGTCATGGGAGTCACATTCACCCAGGGAGATTTGCAGGGTCTGACCTCTCAGAGCTTAGTCAGGAGTGGCCTCCTGACTAGAGGTCAGCTCCAGAAGCAGGCAGCTCCCACACAGGCCACACGTGCTCTCTAACTTAGCTGTGGGCTCTGCACTGCTCACTCTGAGATGGTTTGCTGGGCTGTGTACTGCTACAAACACATTCTACTTCAACACGTCCATTTCTAAGCCCTAGAATACAGCCATGGCCTCTGCCTCTAGGGATGGAGACAAGCCAGGAATTCCCCCTGCAGCTGACTCTGAGCCTGGTGTCTGGAGACCAGTGCCATCCCAGTGCCCTGGGCTGTGTGGTACCCAAGTATATGTGTTGGGCTGAACCAGAGAGGCAGAGCTGAGACCCTAGGGACAAGAATTTCTCTGGGCCTCAGACACTGCTGCGGGCTCTGGGAAGATCTTTACTAGTGCTGTCAGGGGACACATCCCAGCTGGCCCGGATGGTGGAAGACACAGCGTGAGGGAACCACACTGCCTGCTCTTCCGTCCTTAACCCACAGGCCTCTTGCATGACGCCCTGGAGGCTTCATCCATATATGAGTATCTATGTGTGTTCACTTGTGCATAAGGGATACATGTAAATGTGTGCATGTCAAAGAGTGCCTTCTCCCAGCACACTCCACCTTTGCTCATTCAGTTGGGACGGCTAGCCAGCTTGCCCTGGCTGTACTTTCTCTGCCACTCAAGTGCTGGGACTACAGCCAAGTAAATCCACCAAGGCCCTGCAGATCTCGACTGTGGACCTCACGCTTGCAGGATGAGCATTTTATTCACTGAGCGACTTCCCAGCTTTGATATTCTCAAACACGGTCAACTGCACACTCCCGATAGATAGGCAGACTGCAACTTCTGAGCTGAGATTCAGCGGCTACAAACTCAATGGCCTGATCTTTCAGAATCAGTTGCTGGGGTCAAACGAACTTCTGACTACTTCGTGAGGGATCAGATACTGAATCTGGATATGGAAGCCAATCAGGGTCTTTTGGGAGGCAGAAAATGTTCCTCCTACAAGACCTGCGGGCTTTCACCTCTGCCATCTTTGTCCTGAAATCTCTTGATTTAAAACTGTCTGGGGTCAGACCCCCAGGGAGGAGAGGGTGAGTGGAGTGGGGAGGGAAATGCTTCCCCTTCCCCCTTTCATCTGTAACTGAATTTGGCATGGCTCAATGGACCCATCTCTCAAGATACCAGGCAAGGACTAGATGGCTCAAACCCCTGCCATGTATTCAAGGACTCTGTACAGAACATTGCCAGTGGCAGATTTATGCAATTTCAGTGTAAACAGTTTTGCCGCAGCTTGGAGGCCAGTCATCTCTCACTGGTAGCTGTACCCAAGGCCTTCAACTAGGGCGGTGACAGCTACACTTGCTTGAAAGAAAAGAAGTCCTTGCCAGTCACTGCAGGATCAAAGGATCCTCCTTGCCACTGTGGTCAGCCACAACTGTCGCCGCAGGTCCATGCAAGCCGATGACATGCTGACAGCTCCCGGTGTCTTCTAGAGCCTCTCTAGGCTGCTGCTGGTGGCTTCTGGTCCTCAGAGCTCATTGTGCCGAGCCCTCGAGACCCTGCTAGACAGGTCCTGCAGATGCTTCTTCACCTGTATAAGGGGACACCTGTCAGTGGGGGACACCATGGCAAGCTTGCTATCATGAGATCACAGGAGAGAGCTGAAAACCAGTACTAAACACTCTGGCTCTCCTCCCACTGCACAGCCACCCAGAATGTGTCATAGCTCAGTGTAGACTCAAAAACACAAGGAATGCTAAAAACCAAACAGCCAGAAGCAGGTCACCCCAAAAGACAATGACACTGTGGAGACCTTGTTGTGGCCCATGAAGGCTGTGACTCTTCCTCACAGCGGTGGATGCCTGCAGGGGGGTCACAGAGAACTCCACGTCTGACCCCTCAATACCACAAGGGCACAAAGAGCCATACTGACCTACCAGACATGGACCTGACTTGATCTGAGGGTTTAATGAGTTCTCTCTCAAAGTGACAGCCGCTAGCACCACCCTTCATATGAGACCTGTAGTTTGACATCAGTAGTTGGCAGGTCTCAAAGCATACCATGTGGTCCTAGCACCCCTAGCTTATTGTCCAGATTCACAGGGCCCCTCATTGCAACAAGTCTCTTGGTGACCAGGGGCAGGCAAGAATGTGCTTGAATTTTAGCCCTGTGAAAACTCCAAATCCTATGGTAACCTTATCAATGGCCTCTGAGCCCCAGGAATTTAGTCTCCCGCTGTTCTGCATACTACTCCATTTCTTATTTATTTTTGCATAGTTAACGCTCTCTGCTCCACTTGAGAAGGTATAGGAGGGACTCTCCCATGCTGGCTGCAGCCCCAGATCCTTCCAGAGGCAAGGTGTGCTGGGTCCTTGGGGCTTCCCAGGAGGTGTGGGGACTGCTCATACAGCTGGTGTGCCTTTGCTTGTTAGCATTGTTCTGCTTCTACTAATCCAGAGGTTGTTCCTTAAAGGGCTCCTGGTGACAAAAGCTCCTGCCCACTGCCTCTGCAGGCCACCTATGTCACATCCTAGTGTGGCCAGCCTGGGATTCAAGCCCACACCTCAGCAGGCCAGGAGACAGCTCCCTGTCCAGTAGTTTCCTGGACGCTACAATGCTGGCTGCCTTACACGTCTACAGGCATGCACATCTCACATGCTGTCTACAGGCACGATGTCTGCTGACAGTGCCAACATCTCCCATGCTGAGTACCCGGCCACTCACAGTCCCAGTGGACTGCATTTGTGTTTCCCCGAGTCAGGGGTCACGTGTCTAAGACCCAAGGGTAGGCTGAACAGGACTGGGTGCAAAGACGGAGGAGTGAAGGACGCCATGCCCCACCTTGTAGCCCAGCTCCTTGGTCTTCTCCTCCAGCAGCACGTACTTCTCCTTGTTGCGGCTGATGTGCTCGGGGTCACCGATGCTCTCCACGTGCTTCAGCTTCTGGTGGGAAATCTCCAGCTGCTTCTGGTAGTGGTTGTGCTTCTCGATTTTGGCCTCGAAGTGCTTGAGCTCCTCCTAAGGTGTCAGGAGCTTAGTCTCCGCCAACTCGGAGCCCTGAGGCACCTGCCTCTTATTTGAGGATGGTCCTGCGTGCCCGAGAACTGGCATGTGCTTACTGCTACAAGTCTCTAAACAGGGACTGTCCACCAGAACCTGGTAGCAGCAGGGACCTTGGAACTCCCATCCCTGGACATCTTCTTTCCCACTGACCATCTCCCACCTTATGTCGACCTCCCTGCCCCTGTCCCTGCCCCTTAGGGCTCCTTTGTTTCTCACAGGTTGCCTGCTGCTGGGATCTTCCTTGCCTGCTCCCTTTTACCTCATGGGTCTAATG